>APFE031698346.1:317840-334057 GCA_000404065.3 Pinus taeda | reverse complement strand
GCTACCAAGGAAGACCAGGATTGGACAGAGTGTTGGATATTCATGGCTTTGTTGATGCAGACTGGGTGGAGATTTGGATCAGAGAAGATCTACAAGTGGGTATGTGTTTAACCTATTTGGAGGTGCAGTCAGTTGGATGAGTAAGAAACAATCTGTAGTGGCACTATCAACTACAGAGGCAGAATACATGGCAGCCACTCATGCAAGCAAGGAAGCAGTTTGGTTGCAGAGATTGTGTTCAAGTATGGGGTTAGTACAGGGAGCTATAAGGATAGACTGTGACAGCCAAAGTGCAATTTTCTTGGCAAAGAACCCTGCTTATCATTCAAAGACAAAGCACATTGATGTTCAGTATCACTTTGTGAGGGATATGATAGAAGACAAAAAGGTGTTGCTGGTAAAGGTGGACACTTTGAAGAATACTGCGGATGCATTGACAAATTCTGTCAGCTCTGAGAATTTCTACTTGTGTAGAGAAACAACGGGTGTTTTAGGGCTGAAAAAATGACTAGACTCTCCTGTGGCCCCTTGTCGAAAGAAAACAACAAGTGGGAGAATTTTGGGTTGTGTTATATTCTTTCCACAACTAACCCACGTAATGAACCAAGGGTTAGAGGGGAGGCGGAGCCCCTCCTTTATTGTGCCAATTGCGAAGTGGGGGGCTCACAGAGGAGGCGGCAGCCCTCCTTTCTTGGGGGTTTGAGGGGGGCAAGTAGCTCCCCTCTATAGCGTCCCCTAGGAAAAAAAAAATTGGACCCTATATTAGGTTGGGCAAACCTACCTATGGTTTTCCGTCCATGGTTTTGGACGCGATCGTTTTTAGTCCATGGTATTGGATGCTTTGGCATGTATAAATATGTATTGTAACATTGAAAGGAATATAATGAAAAATCAAGTTAGTAGTCCTAGTTTTGGGATCCAGGGGAAAATCTTTGTGTATATGTGTTTTATGTGTTATGCTCTTACATTGTTTATTTTTTGTGTTTCATAATTCGTATGGAGATAATTTCTATACGAGGTTAAAACCTACATTTTGGAATTCTATGGGAATGAAGGAGAAGGAACAATTTTCATATAAACAATTCATAGAATTGTTTTTTCATCCAGCCATTAATCTTCTGCGTAGTACTCTAGAACCAAGGATTAGTGATGAAATTGTAAAATTCTTGCAGGTAGTTGATCAAGCCACAATTGGAGATTGGTATCTTTACCAAAATTATATAGAGATTAGAGTCTTTGGTTGTGAGCTTCGACCTTACAAGTTGCCTAAGTACCTCCCTATGAGAATTTTTGCATTAGAATATATTAGGAAGAGGCTGAACGCAGATGAAGTGCATTTTGTGGCTGCAAAGAAGAAATCACAGTTTAAGCTAAAAGCTCATGTTGGTCCATTCATCTGTAACACTAGAGCAACATGAGAAGAAGCAGACGGGTTATTGAAAGAGATGAAGTTTGGCCTCGACTTTACTTGGTCTTATGACCCAATGGGAGTGATTTCAAAATTCAAAGTAGAAAATAAATTTACTCCATATCATCACACAGCCAGGCATGAGATTGAACAATACAAAAATATGTTAGAATGGAAGGAAAACACCCTTCAAGAAGCTAAAGAGCAGGAAGTATCTACTTCAAATATACAAACTCCACTTGTACAAGAAAAGACAACCAAATGAGGAAGGGAAGAACAATAATCCCCTACAGAAAGCATCAAGTAGAGGCTTTAAAATTGTGCAAAGAAAGAAGATGCCTAAGATCTCCTTGAAGGTCAGTGAAACTAATGAGTAAAAAAAACAACATTTGATGGACTTGGAGAGACATCTCTTTTCACATAGTCTGGTGGATAGTCTACTCAGTGTCCCATTCATTCCACCACATCTCATGAACAACAGGTGATTCAAACTAGTGAAGGCAATCAAAAGGATAAACAAGATGGTATTTTTCATGCTTTCAGTGAAATCAAGAAGAAGAATAAGGAATTAAAGTTAAACACTTATACTCAATTATAGAAACATTCTTCTAGTTCTCAAGTCAAACTTCTTTCGGTATTTGACTCTGAAAATGGTAAAATGCGGCTGGCTTTCTTACATGCTCAGATTCCACAACCCAAAACTGCTGCTCATTACCAGAAGCAAACCTCCTTTGAATTTAATGTTAAAGATGTACATCCAATTGATCAAATTAAGATGCACAAAAAAACTGGCCAAATGACTTCTTCTACTTTAACTAACACTGCCATGTGTTTGTCAAAGTTGCAGGTCACTTTGGCTAATACATAGTGATAGCTCAAGATTGAGAAAGTTTCCTCATTAGCAAAAGACACCAAGATCAAATATTTGGAAAATTTGGTGTTGAAGATGGGATATGATCCCCGCAATATAAATGTTGCAGAAGAAATTGTGAAGAAGAAAAATGTTTAGATTTTAGCATTAAGGAAGCAGCTCAAGTTTATAGCTTCAGAGGACCCAATGACTAAAGAAATTGAAGAAATCGAGGCTCAGAAATATGACATGATGAAGCTCATCACTCGACAAAATCTGCAAATAAAACAGATGGAGGAACAAATGGAAACACTTGTCGAAGAGAAAGAGGAAACTGTGAAAAAGGCCAGTATTCCAATGGATGTAGTTCCTCTTGTAACAACCCCTATGACTATAGTTTCTACCTCAAGCACACTAGCAACCAAAGGTACAATAGAAGGAGCTGAACAACTTGTTGAAGCTGTTCAGAACTTATCTATTCAAACATAGGAAATCAAGAAATTGCAGTATCAACTAAAGACACTACAACACATGAAAGCAGTTGCAGACAACTCACATGCAATTGAGTTATAGAGGGAAAAAGGTCAAATTGAGGTATTGCAGAAATAAGTCAAAGACTCTTACCTCACAAATACACTAGGTTTAGTAACGGATATTATATGGGAAGAGATCATTGAATCAATCAAAGATATCTGGCCTTATATCAGAATATTTTTTTTATCAAAAGGACTTGTTGGAAAAAGCACAAGAAGTTATTGAAACTATCTCAAATTAATTTGAGGACAAGCCAGAAATAGCCACTGATATAATCAAGTTTTTGAATTCTAAAGACAACTATGAGCTTCAAGAATAGGGTATTGATGACAGGACAATAGCCATATTGGAAGTGGACAATGTTAATACAAAGAAAAAAATGCTTTCTTCAGTTGGAGGAAAAGTGTAGATGGGTTAATTTCATAGTCCAACGCTTTTTCAGCAGGCTGGAACCCTTGACCAGCAAGGGTTTTCCCTCCATATTTGTGATAAATGATAAGTTAGTGCCTATTGAAGACTATGTCTGCAGACTTATAGAGGTCAAGACCAGTGTAGCTATAGTTTCAAATATAAAGGGTACAAAAACACCAAGTCTTGTGTTCAATTCCCTCTGAGATACCTTTTTCATCATTAATGAAATAAACACATATTTTTAGCAAAACGTACTTTTACTAAATATACAAAAATGGATGAGGTTTAGCGAAGGGTAACTAAGTTATCTATCCCATATAATAAATGATGGGAACAGTTAACTGATTTACTTGACTGAAACAAAGATCAACATTTAGCATTTTGGGGAACAATCATCAACATGTTAAAAACATTCAGAATTTTGAGCAATAGCCATCAACAGTTCAACAACAAAATAGTGACAGATCGACTATTAGTTCGTTCTTCCTGATTTTGTATTAAGCTATTTTTGTAAAAAAAATTAAGATATTTTCTTAACACTCAAGTTTTATAAATAACTCTCTTCTACAAGTTATCAAAGGTGATACATTTCATAAGCAATTTTGTAAAAGCATTGATGTACAAGTTCTTTCTATATCACCGATAATAAAGCAAAGGATTCTGAATTTGGTCTCAAACAATTTTGTTTTCATCTATAAGTTTTTCATGTGTATCGTTCATTTTGTTTATTATTAATGTGTTTAAATTTTATAGAGATATCATGTGAGAATAAATGTGTTACAGTTATTCTTAAAATTCCTCTTTGAAGTTATTATCATAAAGAGACTGAGATATTGGACTGTCTGTCTGAAAGGCTCCCTCTAAATCATAAAAATGTCAGCATCTGATGTAATCTTAGGCATATTTTGTTTAACTTTTGAACATTGGACAAAGGTTTTCCAGTTATGATAATTTATCTTTCTGTCTGAAATCTAAATTAATCATATCTCCTTACAATTCTTTCTACACACTTTATAAATTTGAATCACTATGTATATATTAGTAGGCCTTTGATTATATATTAGTACTATCTAAAAGAGTTAATACATCATTCTTACAATTTGTCTATGTATTGGTCCTCCATAAATAACCAAAACCAAAACCCCTAAAACAAATATCTTATATCCTCTGGCATGATTAATTGACCATTATCATCTCAGAGGAACAACACTGCTAACCAGTCCCTGAGTTCTACTGATATTTTTTACCACTTAACCCATGGATGCTCCCATGTTATAAGAGTTCCAGCATCCAGGATTCTTTAGATGTTCTCATGACAAGGCATGCCAATGTTCAGGGACTATTTTGCTCAATGTTGTGCCAGCATCCCCGAGATTTGATCCATTATTTGAAGCCTAGAGCACTTGTCACTACCTAGAATTGAGTGACACCTTCAAAACAGTGAGATAACAGGGAAATTATAATACAAATACAGATATTTCAACAAGACCTTGAATGGACCCCTAATAGCAATGACAGACATTTCATCAAACATATCACGAATACGTAAGATACAAGTGTAAATAACATATATGAGCATAGGGGTCTTATACTTAGCTGAGAATCACTAGGAAGAATTGATGCCTTAACACATCAACTATCATTTCATCCATTAGGTCATATATACATTGTTCATTCATTTACCAGTAAAAACATGATGAGATCCATACATAGCTATAGTCATAAAACATATATATAACCAACATAATAGTCACAAAAATATGAATGAAATAAAAACCATATAAACTACATATAACCAGTATAACACTCATAGGATTACAAGAATAATGAGCTCATATTGATGATGAAAAATCCAAAACCTGAATGGGACTACCATGTTCCACCTAATCGTAGAATGGTTGAGCCAAATATCTCTTCAAATAGTCACCCTTGTGCCATATTCCAAGCATGAAAGTGGGATCTCATAGAACACATCAATCCAAAACTATCTAGGGATTCTAGAGGCCAACCACCTCAACCCATCAAACCGTGATTCCACATCATGGTCGACCATAACAAAACCATCACTAGATTGGTCCCTACCCAAGCCTTCCACAACTCCAGAGCATTTGTTACAATCCAGCTTGCAGGAGTAGTAACTCAACCCATAGTCATTTCCATGCTACAAAGCGTTTGTGCAGCCAAGGCTCCAAGACTAGTAACTCAACCTGCAGTTGCTTCTAGACTCCAGAGAGATTGTCCGCGCAAGGTTCTAGGACTAGTAACTCAACCCGCCAAGGGCTCTAGAGCATGTTTCCAACCAAGGCTCCAGGACTAGTAACTCAACCCAAGCTGTCATAGGGCTTCCAGAGCATTTTTCCAACCGAGGCTCTGGGAGTAATAACTAAACCCAAGCCATTACAGGGGTTCCATAACATTTGTCCAACCAAGGCTCTAGGAACTAATAAATCAACCCAAGATAAATGAAACATGAGGATAAACTAGAAACACAAATAAATGAACCCATAACATCATGGTTATCTAGGAAATGGCAAGGCTACACAAATCCACTGTCAATCCAAGTAATCCTCCATGTGAATGACATATCATAACCAGGAAACCTCATGCATGTGCCGTGCATGCCAAATGTAGTGAGGAAAAATACATGAAACTCAATGCCTGTAAGAAAAAAGAGTTGTAATTGTTGATCTTGACGTCCTCTTGCACTTTCCTACTCTTCATTTTCCTTCTTGGTCCAAAACTCCAAGTATTCCACACTCTCCAAGATTGCTCCAAGAAAACTCTAAGTGTCTATAATGAGAGAGAGAGAGTGAAAAGAGAGAGAGCTACAAAAATGAACTGACCAATCTTACACTAACCAAGCCTGGCAACTCATCCTCATAAGCATTTTTATTAATGAGGCCTCTATTTTCTTCATATTCCTCCTCGCATACAACCTGCTACCTTTCAGCTTCTTTTTTTCCTAATTTCCATTGTTTTCATAAATAAAATGCCAATAAATCCCTCATGCCTTTCCAAAGCCTTTACCATTACCTTTCCTAATTTCCTTAACCACAATAAACCGAATGAACACCCACTAGGATGTTTTTCCCACCATTCAACTTGGAATATGTGTCTTGTGACTCTGGTCTTATATATTTTAATGAGGGTTGTTACAAAACTCTCCCATTTGGGGGAACATCATCCTTGGTGTTGAATGACACCTATAACCAACAATACTGGTGAAGATAAAACATACTTACCATGGAGATTTATAACATAGCTCGTTCTAGTATTTATAATGACCAACTACTGAAAACATGACAAACATAACGTTTATTGGAGCTTTATAACACAACTCATTACGATATTTACAATAATAACCACATATGCACACATACACATTTACTTCACCCAACAAATAATCATATTGTCTATGGAGCTTTATAAATCCAACTCGATAAATTATTTACAATAATACAAACATATACACATATACACATTTTCTCAACAAATAAATAAAAGGATATGATGTTTGCATGCAAAACAAGGGAATCCAAAGGCTCATATCTCCACCCTCAAAGTAATACGAGGATTCACCTCCTTCCTAGGAAGTTCAGAATCCATTACCAAAGTCAAAAATCCCAATGTACATTTGATTCCATACAGAAATGTTATGACAAAAAAAAATCATCCCTAACATTCCATTCTCTACTAAACAATTCCTCAGGCAATTTGGTCACCCTCTTCCATGCAGTCACACACCTTCCAAGTTTTGTTGGCACCCCCATCCTGGGCAGTCCATCCATTAGAAAAGGATTATTTGTATCGGAAGATAAAAAAACCAAGGCATATAATTTCCTTAAAACCATCATGCCAATCATAGAATACTCATGGCAATCAATAGACTGTATTGGCTACCAATTTCCTACAATGGCCCTACTCCTTAACACTTACCAGCATACTGCTACCTATTCCAATTTCATTTGTTGTTTTTGTTAATTCTTGTAGTTAGTTTCAAACACCCAACCAGACATTTTGTTTCTTTATGTACAAGGCTAAATAACTTCAATTAGATTAAACTAAATTTAAATAACTTCATATCATACCTCATTGGTGGCCCTTCAATAAGGTACACTTGCAATTTTGTTCACTTCTTCTCACAACAAGTCAATCTAATACCTTTGACCAAATCATCATGTATAAACATATCACATCCGGTTAGCTCAAAACACAACCATCATAGGTCAGAATCATAAATCACATGTAACCATCATAAACTAGAATCATAGATCACATGTAATCATCATAAAACAAAATACTAAAATTTACCCTTTAATTAATCCTTAGCTTCTACCTTTTTCCTTATTCTGTACGCACTCCAGATTGGTAGTCACACCCAACAAACTCCTAGTTCATTCTCCTCAAACAAGTGCACATATACATAGTGTACATCTCACACATAAAACCACACATACAACACATCCACCTACACCTAGTGTACAACACAACACAATAAATCTACCTACACCTGATGTACACCACCTCACAATACACACATTTTCACCTGATGTACAACAAAATTCATACATCAATACCCAATGTACAATGCCACACAATACATGTACTTCCACCTAGCATACAACACAACACAATACATTTATACCTGATGTGCAACATGATAGAATACATGTACCTACATAGAGCACAACAACATGAGTACACATTTCACAATACCACGACTGCATAATGCACATACATAGTACTGCATGTACAAAACACAACATGTATGACATACACATAATACCACATGTACACCAGTGCCACATATACGACATGTACATAGTACCACCTACACGCAGCACCACCTGCACAACATGAACACAACATCACATGTACACAACACCACTTGCACAATGCGTACAAAAAACCACATGTACATCATACCACTTGCACAATGTGTACACAACACTAGACGTACTCAACACCTCATGCATGACATGTACACGACACCACATGTACACAACACCATATGCGTGACATGTACACAACACCACCTGCACACAGCACTGCCTATACACAACACCATATGTACAACATGTACACGATACCACATGCTCGCAACACCACTTTGTGATGCACACAAGACCATACGTACATAGTACCATATGTAAAACATTAACATAACACCATATGTGCATAACACTGCGTATACAACATGTACATAGCACCCTATGTACATAACACCACTCATCCAACATATACAGAGCACCATCTATACCCAACACTGCATATGCAATATTAACACAACACTATCTGTACCACCTTGTACATAATCATTTCATAAACAAGATGTACACACACTATATACACACAACATCACAAATGTAACATGTACAACATATACAACATATGCACAACAATAGTACCATACATCCAAAACCACACTGTCTCTAGCAAACAAGCCTACTTCTAGTGAGTTATCCATGCTTTTCCCAGTATGCCACATTCTACATTACTCTTATTTCACTGATGTATCTGTCAATATAGCCTTCCCATAACATAGACATAATATAATAACATAATATCAACTCATAGCCACATGATACTGACCTCATAGATTTGTCAGGGCTACTCCTCTCAGTTGATTCCTCATAAGACTAGGAACCTCTTCGTGACATTCACTTGCATAAGAAATCGTTCCTCCACAAGAATGATCCCTGACAACCCTGTTGGACAGTGACATAGATACATGGATACATACACACATATGCATAAACATTAGCATAAAAAATCATGATCCTATCAGACAATGATATGCATACACACACATACATCTATATACACATCAACTTAAAGTAATAATGATCTAGTGAGTCAATGACATACATACATACATATGTGCATATAAACATTAGAATAAAATAATCATGATCCATGATGACCCTATTAGACATGGCATATATTCATACATGTATAGACATGTAGACATCATCATAAACCTGATCCCAACATAGTTGCTAGATATCATAAGGTTAAGGTTAAGATAACTCCCTTTATGTGTGCAACACATGTGAAACATTGAGAAAAACATTTCCCAACATAGACAAGGCATATGATGCCTCAAATCCATTCACCTTAGCTTTCTCGATTACCTTTCCCATGATTGTCTCATAATCATATATTTACACCAATGGACCCAAGAAGTCCAACTCATTGTCAAACACTTACCATCAACTTCCTTTATACATGCATCAAGCTTCATTCAGGCCTTAAATTACTTGCTAAATTTCATTTAGCTCTCCAAAAGCTCCATTAACTTTCCTCTCTTCCTAACCAATTCCCAAGACTCAAAACATAAAAGGAAAGATAACAAATAAACAAGAAGAAACCGCGAAAACAAACAACAATATGACACCACAAACAAAGTGGCAAGGCCTTGCATTAGACATTAGAAAACACCTTAAATGAAGCTCAACAAATCACAAAATACCAAAAGCACAAGACTAGAAACAAACACCATGGAGCAATCCCTATGGTTCCCAGTGATTCCAAATGAAATCTCAACCTGAGCCTTCTTCAAGATTTCATGCAAGTCTCCTTTTCCATGCAATCCCTTGCATCATACTTCCATAAACACATAACTGTCAGTGCTTAAATAAATGTAACAATACAATGGTTTCCTTATCTTGTTGTTCCAAGCATGCTGCCTTGCAACTGAACACATCCATTACATCTCTCAAGGGACACCAACTCCCTTGATAGATCCACCTGTAACTAGAGACTAGCTAATATATATGTCGAATATATGTTCATGAATATAACATATATCCCCATAATGTTAGATGAATTCAAGGTTAGGAAGACTTCCTACATGCAAAGAAATCATTCTTTTGAATTATGGTTTCCAAACACAGCCAAAGGAATTGTTTCCCAATTCCTTTCTTTTAACTTTTACCTTGCTGGAATTGAGTCTTATCATTTGCTATCACATCATCCAACTGTTAGTTATATAAACAAATCAATTGTTACCTTGTCATGGTAAGCATGTTACCCCGCAACTATTCACAAGTGTCAACCACATGCTCCAAATATCAAGGCAATCATATCTATCAATTTCAAACCAACCTTTACCAAGACTAACAATCATTTCATAATCCATAGTTAACTCATAGTCATTAGTCGTAATGATACAACTATCACCTACTTACACACAAGTACATATCAATTGTTTTTACACATAAGTGTTAGTAAAATAATCTTAAAACAAGATCGTCCATTTAGGCAATCTTACAGACACATACTCATATCATGCAAGTAATCAAACATTCAGACAACATACAGATGACATAATAAACACTAACCACTCAAATACCAAATAGACATCATAATCAAACAATCAAGAACAAAGTAGATGACATAAGAAAGTTCATACCTTAATGTATCTCAAGGGAGGAAATCTTGTCTACACATTCAATGCAAATTAGCACGATATAACTTCACAACATATCTACTCATCCAAAAATAAGTGCATGATATCCATAATAGTAACTAGCTAACATATGCACATCGTAGGCTCATAAGCAATTGTCATTCATGCATCGCAATCACATATGCATAGTCAATCAAGATTAGTAAAAAACATTATCACAAATAAGTCAACTCATAACTGAATACCATAACCATAATCATCTACATATGTCAATACAGGTTAGCACAATACATATAACATCTATATCTTCATGTAATAACCGTAATCATCAATTTACTACAATATAACAACAATAAGTTAGATGTCATGCTCATCGACAAGATATAACCTAATCATCAAGACAACTGTCATATAACAACAACAATTTAACCTATAACATACTCATCAACAACATATAACATAATCATCAAGTTATCTAACCTAAAACAATAATAGCAATGCATACCACCACAAGTTACTATCATTCATGACTATATGACACATGTGGATATAACTACACTAATAAACTAACATCTATCAAGAATATAATCGTAACATCAATAGAATGAAATGCATACACATAACCATAATGCATATAACAATCCTTAACCTACATAACTGCATGCCAAACATACAAACCTGTATGACGACATGCCCTTTCCTGAAGGTTGAATACTACAACTTCACTTTGATGATATGCAACTCCTACTCTATTTGAGACAACACATAAGCATCATAGCAACCAACAACATCATGATGACCTAATTGCACACAATGACCTCATGCACAACAACCTTCACCATGACAATGCATGCATAAGAACATACAGACACTCACATATGTAACACATGCATTCATGAAGACACATCCCAAAACAACACCATCAACCTTTACATGGTGACATCACTACAACCGTTATCCACACCATGCAAATGCAACAAGAACATGGACTACAAGCCTAAGGAACACATATGAAATCAAAATGAATGCATGACCAAGACACTGCCCATCCATATTGAGGGTTGAACCATGCTCTGATACCACTTTATAACATCATCCTCCCACATCTACCCGAGTAATTGACTAACCCGGGTAAACATGTGACAGGCTACTATGATATGACTTAGTTTCTAATTCACGTTAAGGAAGTGGAACTGATGGAAACACACCAAAAAGACCTTCAACATCAACAATAGGACTCCCAGGAACCATCCCAACATTTTTTCTAACCAACCCGAGTGTTGTACTGAGATTTTGGACCACTTGACCCCCGGACGCTCCCATGCTATAGGCCTGCCAGTGTCAAAGAGGCTTTGGATACTCACATGACAAGGCATGCCTGTGTCCAAGGACTATTTTGCTCAGTGTTGTGCCAACATCCTTGGGATTTGAGCCATTTTTTCAGGGCCAGAGCCTAGGTCACTGCCTAGAATTGAATGACACCTTCACAATAGTAAGATAATAGGGAAATTAAAATACAAATATAAATACTTGAACAACACCTTAATTGGATCCCTACAAGCCATGACACATATTTTGCCAAACATATCATGAATATGTAATCTACAAGTGTAAATAATAGATATGGGCATATGGCTCTTATACTTAGCTGAAAATCACTAAGAAATATTGATTCCTCAACATATCAAGTATCATTTCATCCATTAGGTCATAGATACATTGTTCATTTATTTACCAGTAAAAACATTATGAGAGTCATACGTAGCTACCTCACAAACATATATATAATATATATATATATATATAATATATATATATATATATATATATAATATATATTATGTATGTATGTATGTATGTATGTATGTATGTATGTATGTATGTATGTATGTATAACCAAAATAATAGCACTAGGAATACTAATGAAATCACAACCATATCAACTACATATAACTAGTATAATACTCATAGGATTATAAGAAGAAATCAGCTCATACTGATGACAAAAAATTCAAACCTGGGATGGAACTACCACGTTCCACCTGATCGTAGAATGGATGAGCCAAATCTATCTTCATTCGTTCACCCTCGAGCCATATTTCAAGCATGAATGTGGGATCTCATAGAAAACATCAATCCAAAACCATCCAGGGCTTCCATATTCCAACCACCTTAGCCCATCAAACAATTATTCCACCTCATGGTTGGACATCACCAAACCATCACTAGATTGGTCTCTACCCAAGCCTTCCAAGGCTCTAAAGAGTTTGTTCCAACCCAACTTCTAGGACTCGTATCTCAACCCACGGCTACTGCCAGGCTCCGGAGTGTTTTTCCAACCAAGGCTCCAGGACTAGCAAGTCAACCCATAATTTTTGTTTTGCTTGACAGTGTTTGTCCAACCAAGGCTCTAGGAGTAGTATCTCAACCCACCAAGTGGTCCAGAGCGTTTGTGTAACCAAGGCTCAAGGACTAGTAACTCAACCCAAGCTATTAAAGGGCTTCTAGGGCATTTGTCTAACCAAGGCTCCATGACTAATAACTCAACCCAAGCCCTTACAAGGCTTCTAGAGCATTTGTGCAACCAACAATCCAGTAATTAATAACTCAACCCAAGCTAAAGGAAACATGAGGACCAACTAGAAACACAAAGAAATGAACCCGCAATAACATGGCTATATAGGAAAAGGAAAGGCATCCACTTTCAATGTAGGCAATCCTACATGCCAATGACAAATCATAACCAAGAGACCTCATACATGTGCCATGCATGTCGAAACTAGCGAGGAAAACATACATGAAACTCAGTACCTGCAAGAAAAACCCATTATAGTTGTTCATCTGGATGTTGTCTTGTGCTTTCCTCCTCTTCCTTTCCCTTTTGTCTCCAAAACTCCAATTATGCCACACTTTCCAAGAGTGCTCCAAGAAAACTCGTGTCCAAGAATGAGAGAGAGAGAGAATAAAGAGAGTGCTCCAAAGCTAAAATGACCAAGCTTACACTGGCCAACCCTGCCAACTGATCCTCAAAATCCTTTTTATCAATGAGGCCTTTATCTCTTCATTTTCCATTATTTTCCTTCATTATCCTCCTCACATGCTATCTGTGACATTTCACCTTCCTTTTCTCCTAATTTTCATTATTTTCATAAATTAAATGTCAATAAATGATTCATGCATTTCCAAAGCCTTTAACATTACCTTTGCCGATTTTCTTAGCCATAATAAACCAAATGAACACCCACTAGGATGGTTTTCCCACCATTCAGCTTGGAATACATGTCCCATGATTGTGGTCTTATATATTTTTACATGGATTTTTAACCAGGGTTGTTATACAAACCCTCAATATTGTGCAACCCTACTCTTATAACTTATGGTTATTCATGGCCACTAATGTATGATATTCTTCAAGGGATCTTTTATTTCCACATCAAAACTCTCTCACCACCTCTTCATAACATGGCCCTATCAGTTTCACCTCATAACATGAAGTGATAGTCAATTAGTGTTTTTTTCACATTGTCACATACCTCCTTGATCCAATATCAACAACCACCTACAATGTTCCTTTCACTACATATAACTTTGATAAAGATATATATATAGTATTGGTCACATGCATAACTATTCAAACCTTTTATACACAAGGACATCCGATGAAATTATACTCATATGCTTAGATATTCGACAACATAAAGACTAAGGATCCAACATACATAACATCCTATGCAATTGAAGCAAACCAAATTAGCAGAAAGAATGTCACTTGCAAAACAGAGCACCACTACCCAACCTAGAACTGACTTCCTCTAGTTCACCCTTAAGACGAGATTTCTTGCCATTGATCAACTACTTCTTGTTGATCTCTTCAATGTGTATTTAATGCCCTCTTTCATAATATGGGTTCCTTTAGCGGTGTCCTGCTTTTGGGTGGATATTTTTATCCATTTGCCTAGGCTTTTCCTAGAAAAGCTCGCCTTTCTCTCCTGCAAGCATTTTCCCATCAAAGCTTCCCTTTCTCTCCTGCTACGCTTTTAAGTTTTTCTTGCTCGCCTTTCTCTCCTATGACATTTTTCTTATAAAAGTTTGTCTTTCTCTCCTACAAGGATTTTATGTTTTTTCTTAAACTTGGCATCTTTCTCTAGCTAAGAAACTTAATGGATATTTATCTCCCATTCCATTAAGATTATCTAGAAATTGATCTAGAAGTCTCATCATGAAAGTATTATCCATTCCCATTTACCAATGGGATTTCATTTTGCAAGAATCTCATCTCTTGGTGTCTCGTTTTCTAAGTGTTTTACATTATCTTTATTTATTTAACAATAAAGTATTTACATTCTTTTTAATACCTCAGACCTAGATTTTTTGTTACATCTAAGTGTTATCTCAAGTCTAGCATGAAAACAACATAGTGTTACATACAATGAAGGGGTGTTACATACATCCTCACGTCTTACAATTTGGGTTTTAGTTGTTGGTAAAAAAAAATTTGCTATGTTATGGCCTCAAGAGTGACACTAACTGCAAGGTCTATACATCCACTCATAAAAATAATTGTGCAACTATAGGATACAAGACGATCACTTAGTCCACTACTTATGACCATATACACCAAATTAACGGAAAAACACATTATTGTAAAGACACATCAATACACATTAAAACAATGCACTATACTAGTGTTCACATGCCAAGACGTTCTCCTATAAGAGGGTTAGGCCCTCTTCCTCTCTAATATCATGTTAAATGTAACTTAGTAGACTTTATTGCACATTCTCTAATATAATGTTAAATGTAACAAAGTAAATTTTATTGCACATAAAATTATGTTGAGGACTCTCCATTAACCAATGTAATCTTATAAATACATGAAACATTTCTCTAAATAAAAAAGTTACCTTGATTACATTATCCATTAATTGAGACAATATCTCAAAATCACATTAGTCTAGGAAGTATCAATGTCATAAAAACTACTCTTAGCACAAAGACTAAGTCTAGATAATAATAACTAATAATCTTAACAATCAGATACCATCACACACATATGCTAGCAATATATATGTGTGGAGATTTTTTAAAATTATTTATATTTCCTAATGGTAAAATGGTAAAAAGTAAGGTATTAATTCGTGTAAATAGTTTCTCTCATATTAAAACATATGAATTTAGAAAATAAAAAGTAAATTAAATTAAACGATTATTTTATTTTTGCTTCTAGTTATAAAATTAGTTAAAAACTTACATTAAAAATATTTAATTTGTTTTTTTCTTATAATTCCGATATAGGTATATACATTTAACCAAAATGTGTTATAAATATTTACTTATAAATAAATAGGATATTATATTCTAATTTTTAAAACATAAAACACGCGTCTAAACTACTTACTAACGTATTATTTACGCACATTGTTTATGTAGCATAATCTTACGTTCATGGTGATTAAATGTTTTATGGTGAAAACGTTTATATAAATTTAACAAAGATCAGCGTGAGGTGAAAAAGTTGTTTCTTCATCATTTAAAATAAAAGGAATTAATAAAATTAAATTAAATTAAGATAACTTTCAACAGTCCAAGAAAAGTGATGGGAC
>APFE031698346.1:284367-316621 GCA_000404065.3 Pinus taeda | reverse complement strand
TCCATAGTGGTAGCAATAAAATAATCTATAATGTTAGCAATTGTGCTGTGATAATCATTACTTGTGTTTATGATTTTTGGTTATGCTTTAATTACCTATATAATTTTCTCCCAAAAAGGTATGAAATTATATTTTGCATGTAAGCACTTTAAAAAGATGCCTTTACCATGGTGGATAAACATAGACATCTCAATATATTAGGATAAAAAATATATAAAAATAAGGCCACAAAAAACCAGAGGGACAGTGATTTATAATAATCATGTAAATTCCTTTTTTTTTTCCTTTCTCTATCTGTACTCTCTACCAGTTTCCACCCAAAAATTCTGCTGTAATAACTATCAGTTCCAGTTTCTTATTACCTAATATAATATGGAAATCTCCGACCAAATCAAAGAGGAAGATGCGCAGATACACGGAATGGGAATATCATTATACAAAGTTTTCTGGTTTGTGGTCTTCATGATGGGATGTTTATGTTCCACATAATGTTAATTGAATGATGAAACTAGTTGATTGCAATATAATATGTCACTAGTAGTCTAATGAAGGGAAGAATGGAAGAAGTTGATCAGAAAGTTATGGAAATTCTAGTAATATTTAAAGAAAATGTGGGAATGATTTTTGTAAATTATACTTGTTAAACTTGGAAATTTTAGGTGTTTTAGACGTTTTTGATGGTGCTAATCCATTTCCACATAAAAACACTATTGAAACATTGCTTTTACAAGATTTTTTGAAATTTTTTACCCGAATTCCAACCACTGTTGGCCATCCAAGCAGTTCCTCCGCCTTAAAGTTGCTTATTAAAAGAATTTGGTTATCAGCTTATACTTATTTCTTGCGAGAGCTTTATAAAAAGTTCTATATAACAAAAAAATGTTTTATTGGAAAGTATGTTTATGGCTTTTGAAATGTAAATTGGTTCACAAAATTTGAGTGGTTTTCTTTAGCTATGGCAATGTTTTGGCCTTAAAAAAATGTCTTCATTTGTGTTATGTGTCTTATGGGGCACATATTAAAAATCATATCTATTTTTAATTTTTAATTTTTTTCTTAAAGCGATATGGAAAGAATTTCATGCAATATGGAAAGAAGATATAGGAAAGAAGAATGAAAACACTCATGGATCGCAAAGCGAAACTAAAGTATATTAAGAAAATAAATAAATAAATAAAAGCATAGGATGAGGTGCAAGATGTGGTGATTAGAAAGATGGCAAAGAAGAACATGAAAGCAACAATGAAATCTTCAACAACAATCAAAGAGTCAATAAATCAAGGGTAAAATGTTACGATTTTAATAAATTTGGTCAGTATACATGTAATTGCAGGTTCAAGATAGTTGATCAAGGAAAGCAGAGAGCTATTGTAAATATAGAAAATAGTGCCATACTGTGCATGAACCTACCGATAATGTTTGGCTATTAGACAATAGTTGCACTAACGAGATGATTAGAAATAAGAATCTCGTTGCAAATATGGATCAATTGGTCAAGAATGAGAAGGTTGTGGATGTAGATGGCAAAGGAGTGGTCAACATTTTGACCAACCACGGGGAGACGAAGACAACCTTTGAGGTATATTATGTTCATAGTTTAAAACAAAAATTGATAAGTGGCGATCAATTAATGCAAAAAGGTTACAAAGTTATTTTTGAGGGACAAAATTATGTATATATGAGAAGGATACAAGCAAGAAATTGATAGAGAAGGTGCACATGATGAGGGACAAATCATTTCCTCTAATCATGAATTATAAAAATAAAGTGAGTTATTTTATAATTGCATGTTTTGATGATTATTGGTTATGACACTTTTGGTTTGGACATTTACATTTATCTAGTTTGATATTGTTGGAGAAGAAATTGATGGTTAGAGGATTACCTCCCATCAAGGAATCCTTTAGTACTTGTGAGTGTTGTATCCTTGGAAAGCAAGATCATGAAGGTTTTTAGAAAGAAGTTGCATATAGAACAAAGAAACCACTAGAGATAATTGATACATACTTCTCTGGACCCATGCAGACATAGTCAATCAGTGGAAGTTGTTACTTCCTCACATTGATGGATAACTTTAGTAGATAGACATGGATTTATTATTTGAAGCAGAAGTATGAGACTTTTGAAAAGTTCAAAGAATTCAAATCCCTCTTAGAGAACCAAAGTGATTCTACAATCAAAGTATTTAGATTAGATTATTGTGGAGTATATGATTCAAAGTCATTTCATGCTTACTGTAAATAACATGGAATTAAAAGAAAATTTAAAATGAGATACAAACTGCAACAAAATGGTGTAGAAAAGAGAAGGAATAGAATAGTTGTGAACATGGTGAGGAGCATGCTAAAAGGAAGAAATTGTCAAATGATTACCAGGCACAAGTAGTTGCTTGAGTTGTTTATCCAATAAACAGATCTCCAACAAACAGTGTGATTAACAGAGTTCCACAAGAAGCATGGTTAGGTACACCATGTAGTGTATCTCATTTGAGAGTGTTTAGATGCATGACATAAGTGCATGTACGTAAAGGACTAAAAGGGAAGTTAGATGATAAAAGTTAAATATGTATATTTATTGCTTATACTAAGAATTCATAATCTTACAAATTATATATCCATGTCACCAAAAAGACTATAATCAATAGAGATGTTGAGTTCAAAGAACAAGATCCATTGAATAGGAGTGTACACAAAACAATTGATGAAAGAGTACCACTCTTATAGGAAGAGTAACATAAAATGAACAACAAGGAGGAGAGGAGAATAAAAAACAATAGAGTCATGCCTATAAGGACTCCAATATTTTCTGAACAACATGGATCTTCAAGCAGATTAGCAAATTGAAATACTCTTAGGTAAGAGTCGGGTGATGAATCAAGCAATGGTATAGAAAAATGAAAAGTTTGCAAGATATTTATGATGATTTGGATGTTAATTCAAATTTTCCATTTTTTGTCATTTCAACCTTCATTGTTTGAAGAAGTTATTAGCGATGAGAATTTGGTATAATTTATGGATGAAAAAATAGAATCTATAGAGAAGAATTATACTTGAAATTTGGGTGAGTTACATAAAGATAAAAAATCACATTAGTGCGAAATGGGTGTATAATATAAAGTTGAATGAAAAATGAGAGACTGATAGATATAAAGCAATGATTGTAGTGAAAGGGTTCTTGTGGCAACTAGGAATTGATTTTGGAGACGCTTTTCCTCCAGTAGCTAGATTGGATACTACAAGAGAAATCTTAGCAACAACAACTATAAGTGGAAGAGCTATCAGATGAATGTCAAATCAGCCTTATTAAATGAAATATTTTAAGAGGAAATCTATGTGCAACAACCTCTAGGTTGTGGAATTACAAGGCTAGAAGGCCAAGAGAGACAACTCAATGAATGTGTATGTGTGTAGTTCTATTTTTTTGTGAATTGTGTTTCCTCCTCTATAAATGCACTTTATCAATAAAGAGCTAATGTATGAAAAGTAGTCTATATTTAGAGTTTGAGTTGATTTTAGTAGAGTATGTATTATTCTGAGTTCAATCTTATATTTGGGAAGGTAAAATTTAGTGTGTGTTTGCATGTTGAAGTTAGTCTAAGTAAGTTTTACCTGAATCACTATTTAAAAAAATAAATACCCCACAATGGGTTCATTATAATCATTTAAATTTTTTGATCAATAAAGAAGAAAAACAACTTGTATTGTTTATGTCTCAATTTGTGTCTTGCCTCCTCTACCTTTCCATAAAATTGATATCACAACCAGGTACCATAGACTCATGGTAGAGCTAAGCACCACAACAACATTTTACTTTTCTCTTGGTGGAAGTAATAACACACGTTCTAAGTTGATAGACCTACATTATAACACACGAGGTCCTAGAGGCGAGCCATGTTACAAGTAAAAAATTTATGCAAATTTGCAAACATGCAAGCTTGTTATGTAGTGAGGTGCATTAACGCACTTACCTGGACATTCATTTTCCTAAGGAGCATTAACATGCACTGCACCTACATTCCAATTCAAGGTAGCAAAGCGGGTAGGTATAAAAAAATAATGGTTATTTATGTTATATAGAAAGGCATTAAAAAGTGATAACCTTTTTATGTCAGTTCATGATAAATTGTTGTCATGTTGGATATATTGAAGAATGTTCCCTGATAAGGTGTTTTTTAACAGGTTATTTATAAAGGAAAAGGGATTTAAAGTTTTTTTATTATTAAAAAGTTTATCAAATCCATGTTTGAGGTTAACTCTTCGAAAAAGTTTATTAAAGGGGAATTTTAGGTATTATAGTAAAGAGGAGTTTTTAATATTGTGTTACCAAGTTTGTAGTGATATTATTTATCATGTATAGAGAAGAATTATGATATGTGGGCCATTAAAATAGAGATGATCTTAAAGGCTATGATGTTTGAGATGATATCAATATTGGATTTCAAGGACTTGAGAATGAAGAAGTAGAGCAAGCTCCACTGATGAACAGAGGGATAAACTGAGGAAAAACGAAAAGAAGAATGCAAAAGCATTGAAAATTATCCAACATGTACTAGACAAAGAAGTATTCCAAAAAATTATGACCATTTCCTTAGCAATGAGCTATCAAGGTATGGCCAAAGTCAATATTGCTAAGTTGCAGAATACTAGCAGAGAAATTGAAGGCCTACAGATGTAAGAAACATAGAATATCAATTCATTCATGAATCATATTTTGACTATTGTCAATTTGTTAAATATTTATGGTGATGACATTTAATATCAAACAATGGTTGACAAAGTCCTTAGATCTTTTTCTACTAAGTTTGATGTTGTAGTAGAAACTATTGAAGAAGCCAAGGATTTCACAACATTGACAGTTGATGAATTGATCGGATCACTTCTATCACATGAGGTAAGGATCGATAGAAATAATGATCCCTCCTTCGAAACCACTTTCAAAATCCATGTTTTTGTCTCAAGAGATAGAGGTCGAGGTAGAGGTAGATCAAGTGGAAGAGAATAAGGTGGGAAAAGTGCTCATCAAAGAGATGGAACAAAAGAGTAGGAACAAGGAATTGGAAGTAACAAAAAAGACTTCAACAATAATCGAAGTGTTGATAAATGAAATGTGAGATATTATTATTACAATGAATTTGGTCACTATGGATGTGATTGCAGGAAGAGGACAACTAATTAATAAAAGTAGAGAGGTAATACAAATAAATAAAATAATGTCTCTATGTTCTTAGCATGCCATAACATGCATGAAATTTCTGATAATGTTTGGCTATCAAACAATGGTTACATTAACGTCATGATTTGCAACAAGAATCTGGTTGCAAATCTAGATCAATTGGTCAAGATAGGGGTAAAATTGGGGATTTAAAAGAATATGGATGTATATGGAAGATTGGTAAACATTATGACCTAGCGGGGGAGCTGAAGAAAATCCCATAGGTATATCATGTTCTTGGTCTAAACTACAATTTAATAATCTGGTCAATTAATGCAAAAATGTTACAGGGCTACCTTTGAGCGAAAATATTGTGTTATATATGATAATTCTCTAAGCAATTAGTTGATAGTGAAGTTGAAAATTGCGAGGAACATACTATTTCCTCTAATTATGAATTATAGAAATCAGGTCAATTCTTTTATGGTTGCATGTTCTGATGATTATTAGTCATGGAAATTTTCAGTTTGGACATTTTCATTTCTTTGGTTTGAGATTGTTATAGAAGAAAAACATGTTTATAGGATTAACTCCCATAAAGGAACCATCTAGTACTTGTTATTGTTGTATCTCGAGAAAGAAACATCTTGAAATTTTTCCAAAAAGAGTTACATACAGAGCAAGGAAACCCATAGAGCTAGTTAATACAAATGTGTGTGGATCCATGCAGACATAGTCAATTGGAAAAAGTTGTTACTTCCTCACATTTATTGATGATTCAAGTAGAAAGACATAGATTTGTATTTTGAAGCAGAATTTTGGGGCTTTTGAAAAGTTCAAATAATTCAAATCCCTAGTAGATAGCTAAAGTGATAATCATATCAAAGTATTGAGATCAGATCGTGGTGGAAAATATGATTCAAAGGAATTTCATGCTTACTGCAAACAACATGAATCACAAGGAAATTTGAAACCAGATACACATAGCAACAAAATTGTGTCACAAAGAGAAAGAAGATAACAATTATGAACATGGTGATGAGCATGCTGAAAGAAAGAAACTTGTCAAATGAGAACTAGGTAGAAGTAGTTGCATGCACTGTTTATGTGGTAAATAGATCTCCTACAAAGAGAGTGATGAATAGAGTTCTACAAGAAGCATGGTCAAGTGTGCCTTGTAGGGTATCTCATTTCAGAGTGTTTGGGTGTGTGGAATATGTGCATGTACCTAAAGAACTAAGACACTAAGTTGGATGATAAAAGTGAAAAATGTATATTTACTGGATATAGAGAGCACTAAAAAGGCTATAAATTATAAAACCTCATCAAAAAAATGATTATAATCAATAGAGATGTTGTGTTCAAAGAAAAAGAGTCATGGAATGGAAGTGTAGAAAAAAAATTTGATGCAAGAATACTGCTCTTAGAAGAAGAGGATGCAGTAGCAAAAAATGAGCAACAAGAATCATAGGGGAAGACACCAAATAGAGTTACACGAATAAGGGCTCCTATAGTTTCTAAAAAACATAAATCTTCAAGCACATTCGTAGATAAAAATACTCTCAATTATTAGTGAGGTGATTATTCAAGCATGGTAAGAGAAAAATGAGATTTTTGCAAGATATCTATGATCATTTGGATTTTAGTTCAAATCTTTCATTCTTGTCATTTCAACCTTCATCGTTTCAAGAAGTTATCAAATATGAGAATTGGGTGCAAGCTATGGGTGAAGAAATAGAATCTATAGAAAAGAATGATACTTAGGATTTGCTTGAGTTACCTAAAGATAATAATCTCGTTGGTGTGAAATAGTTGTACAAGATAAAGTTGAATGAAAAAGGAGAGATTGACATATTTAAAGAAAGGCTTGTAGCAAAAGGGTTCTTGCAGCAACAAGGAATATAATTTAGAGAATATTTTACTCCTGTAGCCAGAATGGATACTATAAGAGAAGTCATGGAAATAATATCTCAAAATAAGTGGAAAGTGTATCATATGGCTGTAAAATCAACATTCTTAAATGAAATTTTTGAAGATAAAATCTATGTGCAACAACCTGCAGGTTATGAAATTGAAGGTCATGAAGATAAAGTTTATAGATGAATGAAAATGTTCTATGGACTCGACTAAGAACAAAGATATTGGTACATCAGAATTGATAATTATATGACGGAGAATGGACTTTGTAGAAGCAACATTGAACCAACCTTCTATACAAAGGTAAATGAGCATGGTCAAATTTTGATTATTTTTTGTATGTGGATGACATGATTTATACTATTGATGTTGAACTAGATAAGTTTAAAGTTGGAATGAGGAAAGAATTGGAAATTATATATATTGGTCTTATGAACTATTTTCATGGCATAGAAGTTGAGAAATCATAGAAATGGATTTTTTTTGTCAAAATAAATATGCAAAAGAATTGTTGAAAAGATTCAAAATGGAAAATTGTAAACTTGCCCCTACACCAATAGTGATAGGTACAAAATTAAGTAGTGATGTTGAAGGATCAAATGTCAATATAACTCTATCAAGAATATTGGTTGGAAGCATTGTGTATCTCAAAACTACAAGACTAGATATTATGGAAGGAGTTACTCTGATTTCTATATTTATAGAGTCTGTAAAACACTCACATTGGAAAGATGGAAAAATTATTATGAAATACATAAGAAGAGCTGCATATTGTGGTATATTGGATGAAAGCATATAGCAAAAAGATTTGGTTAGATATACTGAGAATGATTTTCTAGGAAGTTTGGATGATAGGTAAAATACTTATGGTTATGTGTTTCATCTTGGTTCATGTGTGATATCATGGGCATCTAAGAAGCATCATTTTATGGCACTTTCATTAGCAGAAGCAGAAAAAGTAGAAGTGACATCAACAACATATCAAGTAGTATGGTTATGAAGGCTTTTGAATGAACATTAATAGAAATAAGAAGGATCAACAATAATCTACTATGGCACCACCTCAACCATTGCACTATCGAAGCATAGTGTGTTCCATAAAAAAAGAAAACATATTGATACAAGATATCATTTTATTAGAGAACTAGTATAGATCCATCTTAAGCATGGATCTAACAAGAGCCAAGAGGGATCAAATTTCTTTAGGGTTCAAACTTCTTTTAACGAGAAAAATATAGTATCTAATTTTACATTGTTAAAATTAGATTTTTAATACTATACAAGGTCCATTTCAAAGGTTTCAACCATAAAACTTATTTTTTTCAATAGATTTTATTATTATAAAACATAACTTTTTTAAACAATATATAATATATCATAGTTGACATTAAAATATTTAACATTTAACATGTGCATCGATACATTTTTATATTATTATATTTTTTAAGTATAACATGAAAATTTTATTAAATACAACATAAAAATATTTTATTTTAACAATTTTTTCTATATATTGATACATTAGTTAACATAGATCTTCAAATAGATTATTCAAATACTGTGTTGAAATATTTTTGAAAAGTACAAGGTTTAAATATCTTTCTCATTTTAACTTCTAATTACTTTACAAAAATTTATATTATGTCATATGGAAAACTAACTAAACATGTTTTACATGAAATTATATTACATCATACGAACAACTAACTATAACATATTCAATTTTATTTTTTATTATAGCCAACACCTTTTTTCCTAATTGGAGAATATTTTATTTTTATTTTAATAGGGACACATGTCAGATCCATGTTAAGGACATACATACTTACACATCGCCACCATACCAGATTGTAGAATGCGCCTTTCGGCTTAGGTAGTGAGCAATGAAGGTTTATTTAAAGCCTTACAAATCGAGTCATAATTTGGATGATAAATTCACTAAGCCATTAGCAAAAGATATATTTGAGTTTCATAGAGGAAACTTAGTTGTTGTAGGCCTAGCTAAGACTTAGACCAATAGGCATGTTTAAGTTTTCATGAGTCGTGCATTAGTTTAGTAGTCATAATTAACGAGGGGTGTTAAAAATAACTAATTACTTACGCATGCACAAAACTTTATATTAAGATTATAAGTTGATTTGAGTTAAGTGTGTGTTAGTTCAAGATCGGTCTTATATTTCTAAAGGTTAAATTTACTGTGTGTTTGGATGTTTAAGATAATCCGAGTGAGCTTTAGTTGAGTTTCTATTTAAAAAGTATAAATATCCCACATTGGGTTCATTGTAATTAATTACTTTTGTGATCAATAGAGAAGAGAATTAGCTTGTATTGTTTATGAGTTTCAATTTACATCTTACCTCCTCCACCTTTCCATAAATTTTGATGACCCTCAAAATAAGCAGCAATCATCTCCAAAGATATGGGAGAGTGGTCATGATGGTGAAGGAACCCAAGAATCATGCTTGGCTTCCAAAGCATAGGATTTATAACCACCATCACATGAAGATGGGCGGGAAGAGAAAATCTCTTCAGCATATCCGTAGAGTACTTCATCAAATTATCCACAGGTAAACCTTTGCAGGTGGATCTATTACTCACTATGGGCACGGGAAATGGTTTGGTGTGTGTACCCTGCACCCAAAGTGATACATGTAAGAATTGGCCTAATATCATTAAAGCTACTAATGGAGTTTTTCTACCTAGTAAATTTTTGTCTACCTATAATGTAAAGGGTGCACATGCAAAATGAAAAGAACTCTTTTGTGGGAATAGGAATGAGAGATGCTCTCAGAGCTTGCAAAACTGTTCTAAGGATTCTCCAGACAACTTGCATATGACTAGAAAGGGAAGCACAACTACACATCAACTATGTAAAACTCTCATTGTACCAAGGATGAGGAAGATGAGAATTATAGAACTTGAAAGTTGTATGTTCAGTGGCTTCATACAAGATTTTTGGAATTATAGGATTTGGTAGAGGAATTTTCTATTCCTTCCAACACTTGTCGTCTTATTGATGATAAATTTCCTTATTTCTTGCAGATCCAATAGTTGTTTGATGAACAAAACAATAGTAGTAGGATGGTGCTCATTCACATTGCATTCTCTAATGACATCCCTTTGAATTACACTCCATTTCGAAGAAATTATCTAATCATTAACACATTGGCCTTGAAGGGGTCATTGTTGGAGGAAAACACTTGGAATTCCCCTCCAATTTAGAAATTCCCCTCCAATTTAGTTTCATTTGATAGCCAATTGAATGGTGAAACCATAATAGATTCAAGCACTTCTTTCACAATATTTTTGGAACTAATCTATAAGTAGATTGTAGATGTTTTTTGCTTCTCAAATTGGATTCAAAATATTTGGTGATATTGAAGCTATGACTTGTCTAGGATTGTGTTATAATTCCTATAGTGTGGTGAATATTAATTACCTGAGTTTACATTCCTTTTCAAGGGAGCGTCATATATGGTACTTCTTCTGAGAATTGCTTTATTCAAATTTCTTTTGACACATCATGCTTGGCAATTCTAAACACCATTATCCTAGAGAATGTTGTCACATCTCCTGCACTCTTAGGGACTATCAACAACATAATTTTTCTACATTTTTATATATTATAGGTTAGAGAGAGTAATTATTTTAGCTTCACACAAAAGGAGTGCGTGACGTTGATGCATTCATGACCCTTGTGTCATTATAGATTTTGCATGCATTTCCTTTTAAACCCATTCATTTATAATTAATTGATTTATCAAACTGTTAACATTAGCATCGATTAAAAGTGCGTACACTCAATAAATATTATTTTTCCACCAAAACAAAATTATCATAGATAAATGAATTATATAATTTCATGAATATTTTTTATTATTAATAAATTTCAAAATATATCTTTGCTATTTTATGAAAACAATATTTGTGTCTTTAAATTCTATATGTAGAAATAGTTATATAAATTAAATGGTACATTAATTAAAAATATGTTCAATATTATTAAAATGAAATTGTATTATCTTGCCCCTAATTTTTTTTTTAATCAATGATTTCCTTCACTCTACTTTGAACTTTTCATCTTATTTGTTTTTTGTTTTTTGTTTTTTTTTAATAATGGTTATGAAAAATATGTGTTTATAAAATAATGGACAAAAGATAATGAAATAAAAATTGTTAATTATTAAAATCAAACTCAAGGTTTTATATTTAGAAAATGATTTTTTTTATTAATTTTTTTTTAATTTAAAAATAGAAATTTTAAAAATCCAATTCCAAAATGATGTTGATATAATGTTGATGTTGATGTTGAAGATGATAATGATTAATGTCCATTAAAATCAATGTAGCCAAACTTTACAATAAAAAATTAATGGAAAATTTTTAATATTTTATTTCTATGACAAAAAATAAAAGAACAAAAAACCAATATAATTACATTAAGTTAATAAGTTCAATTTTTCACAAAATTCTTTTATCATTGCTATCACAAAACAATAAAAATTTATATTGTGAATAAAAAACCAAAATATTTATACGCACTTTAGAAATTCATTGCAAATTATATTGATTTATTTATACAAATATTCTCTATTATAATCGACCGATTTAAATTACATATTTAAATATCCTTTTGCAAATTAAAAGGTTTTCTACATGCATTTTTTAAATAATGATTTATATTTTTAAAAATGTATTTGCAAATTTAAAGGTTTTCTACATGCATTTTTAAATAATGATTTATATTTTTAAAAATCTATTTTATTATGTATTAGATGGTCCAATGTAATTGTTCAGGCATGCAATTATCTTTTTTGAGATCGTAAAATTGTAAAGAAAGATGTATAGTTGAGAAACTCAATTTTTGTTGATATGTAAATCTAAAATTAAAATAACTTTAAATTAATTTTATTTTTTTAATATAAATATTATTATTAATTTATTAAAAATTATTACTGATAGTTGAATCAAAGAATTAACTTGAGATATATAATATTTGAAACGAAGCTGCGTTATTTTTATTTTAGTTTTAATATTAATCATTTATTTTTTCCCAAATTTATAATTTTTTAGTAATTATTTTTAAATTTTATTATATAATTTGATTATATATTATATTATTTATATATATATATATATATATTAATTTATTTTACGGATAGTTTTCATGTATAAAATTTAATAAATAAATGACAACCAGTGAACAAAGTATAGGACATGAAATTGTTTTGTCAACACATTTCATATATTGATTTGGCCTAAATTAATATTAAATTCAAGATAATATGTAGATTATTGACTATTTTAGAACATCTTAGATGTTCTAATTTTTTTGGACTCTTATATTCCTCATATAATATAGCTTTTTCTGAAAAAAATTGACGTTAGATTCAATGTACCATATCAAATTTCTCAATATAATTTGAGTGAATTTTTTCACTCTTAAATGATGCATCTTATTCTTTTGTGTTATATATTAATATTCAAATCAATACAATTATTTGATTATTCTAAATATTTTTCATTATATTATTACTAAAAATTAATTATTATATTATTATTTGAATAAATATAATTAGTTTTTAATAAATTTGGCTTATGTTATATAAGAACTGAAGTAAATCCAAATACTTGGCAATTAGACATTTTACCATTCTTGAAATTATTGCAAACCTGGATTATTCTAAATCTTTTAATATTATATTATCAGTATATTCAATAAATATGTCAATAAATGGTATTCCATCATTTGTTAGTTTCAATGGTCAGAACATATCAATAATATATAAGTATATACCTCCTAAATATTAAGACTATTTTAGCATAATTATACATCTTAAACAGACTTTCATCCTCTTCGTCTTGAATTATTAATAGTTCAATAATATCTTTATTTTCAACCCAATTCTTATTATTTTTAACAATAATAATATTTAGTCTAATTAAAATGCAATTCTAAACTCGTTAAAAAATATTCTTATATATTAGTTAAGTTTATAGTACGAAAAAGGGCCAAATACGATAAATTGAATTATAAAAAATACTTTATCATGTTTTAACTATCATTCTGGTTTTAAAATATTTTGAGAAATTGTAAGCTAGTTCTATTGGAATTGTAAATAACATTTCAAACAATATTTGTCAAATTGTCAAAGCTTTATCTCTATTTTCTTTATTCTGTAATTTGATCCGGTGGTCCTTTAACATAAGTGTGATATCTATATAAGTTAAATATTAAATTTTTTTATATTTATCTATGAATATTATTGAAATTAATTTATAATAATTATTCCAATTATATGGGATTACTTTTATAAAGTTTATATTTTTTTTATTTTTTTTAATTAATATTTTGTTTTCAAAGTTTCAAGGATACCTTATTTATAAAATATATTGTAACATGGAAAAATTATAAAAATGTTATATGAATTTGTCATATTGTTTTTTATATTTAATTTATATTTTAAGAAATATTATGTAAGGATTACAATGTATCAGAGCTAGTAGTTATAGGTGTAACTCTCTCCCAAGACAATTTATATATGGGAAAATGTGAGATTTATCTAAGACAATTTAGATATATGGGAAAATGTGAAAATTATCTATTGTATGACTAGGTTAGAGTAGATAGGTTTGTGGTTTTGTCAATAAGAGAGCCATCACAAAAAATAATATGGAAGTTTTGTGAAAGTTTGAAGGTATGGTTATTGTTAATTGGAGGAGGAAAATGAACCACATAGTCCCCAATCCAATATGCTTTCTTGATTCACTATCAATGAATTATAACTAAAATCCTTCACCATGCACAATAGTTGGAACCACAACCACCTTTTCTAGTCATATATTAGCCTGAAATCAATAGAGTTGACTTTTCTATGAGAATGAAAGTAAATCCATGTATCAACACACTTGCTTATCATTATTTATTTGATGGATCACTTTGAGCATGACAAGAATTGTAGGCTATTTGTAATTTTATGACTTACTTGGAGCTAGAGTTGTAATGGTGTTGATTCTATCATAATGGATCATCATAAAAAAAATTATGCAAACTAAAAAAAAATCATTTTTGATTTGATATGTCCTTGCAAATTTTGTAAAGAAGGTTATCGACATAATAATGGACAAAATAAAAAAACATAGGAGAATGTATAATAATATCTTGTGAATTTTTTTCTTTGCCACAATTCTTTATGATTACAACACAATGGACATACTCATTCTTGGGTTATGGTATTTAGTCAAATAAATCGGTACTTATCCTATTTGTGAATTTCAATATTTGTGTAACATCCTTTAGTGCCCGTGAACCAATTAGGTTGATATGGAACTTGGAAATAATAAATGAGGCAAAAGCTCTCTTGGTGAGGTCCATGACAATCATCTTCTCTTTCCTATAATAGTTATTTATAGCTTATTTCATGTGTATTTCTCCTCCATGGCAGAAATAATCACATAGACATAGAAATATGGATGGATTTGTCAATGTGATTACAAACATAATAGTGCCCTCTGTGAGCATACGGGATTGTTTTATATCAAAACATTATTTTAGTAAATGGAATAAATGAATTATAATGAATTTTCAAACATATATCAAATAGATCATGTTGTAAGATTGAATTTCGATACATTCAATACCTAGACTACTTTCCTAAGTAGCTAACAAATGCCATGATAGCCCACATGTTTTGGTAACATGAAGCTCATTAATAGAATGACCAACAGTTTAGTCATTACCAACACAAAATTGAATTAGTATTTTGAAGAAAGTGTATTTCCAAGGGATCTAGTACATGTATAGCTTGGTACGGATGGTTGTGATAAAGCTCAATTTATGAGATTCCAAAATGGATAAAGATGTTGGTGAAGACTCAATTAAACAAAATATCAAGAAAATTACTCAATAAGGGGGGTGTTTTTTATTTGGGATCTTTTCTTTGGTGATGTTAAACAAAATTTCTTAAAGAGCATGAAAATACCATAAATGAACCATTGATGAAGAAGCAACACAAAATGAAGGCAACATCGACAATATGCCAAGATTTGTTAGTAGAGTTCACTCACAATGTGTGAGTTTTCACTAGACCCATCTTCAAAGTGGAGAGGCCTCTATACTATCTCAGATGAATAACGAAAAGTACATGGAAAAAATGAGGGTGACTTGAAAATCCACTGCTCTTACTACAACATACTCCATACTAGCATCTATGACTCATAATTATAGAACTTTATAGTATAAACATGACCGCCTTCTAACTTGTGCAAGGTTCCCTTAGTGTTTGTGCAAGCGTTTAATGACACATGTGGTATTTAACCTTGAACCCTCAAATCCATAGCACATATCTGAATTCTAACTACGCCAATGGATTCCTTGCAAATTTTGAGAAAATTGACTATAGACTTGACTGTGTTTTGACAAGTGCAACTATGTGTCATAAAACATGCTAATAATTAATGATGAAAATCAAATTTAGGCATCAGCCCTTATATTTGCTACTTGTATCACAATTCTAATAACATAAGTGGTTTCGTCTCAAAATATTTAGAAGAATGACTAGAAGAATCATATGGTTCTGTCACCATCATTGTTGGCCGTCTGCGGGAATCTTTGCATTCAAACTCATGCGATAACCTTGTGCAATAAATGCCTCTACAATAAAAATTGTGTTACCTCAAAAACCATTCCCATGATTGGGCACACTGTCACAACCTTGAAATTTTTGCCCCATTGACTAGGCGTGGGTCACATCCTTCCATTTCCCCATGTGCATGAGTAAGTATCACTTAAATATTAAAATATGGATAGATATTACGAAGCCATCTGTTTGCATATTTGTTGGAAAGATATTTATAAAATGTTGATGGTTAGGGAGGTCCTAGGGTCAAACCCTCCAGAACATTCCCTTTTGGTTTATAAACAACAATTATTTGAATTAAATATATATGGTATTAACCATACATTAAACAAACAATATAAAAGTTTATTCCCCACATCTCCATGCTTATAAGACAAAAAAGCACATTATGGATACTTCAATGTCACATGGGCTAATTTGGGTGCCATGTGGCACTTTCTCAATGGCCAATGTGACTAGTTCTTAATGGTCCATTTATTGAAAAATTAGCACCTCAGATTCAATCATGTGTTGACTTGGGATACTTCCGTGTAAACACTATAGTGCCACATCACCTATTGTCGGTCCTACATGGGCTTATTGAATAGGTTGCGATTTGGTAGCCTGTGGGAGTGCCACATGGAATCTTGTGGTTCTCACCTGAATATATTTTTTGTTTTTTGTGTCAAACCTTAAATGAGCACAAGTTCCTCATATTGACTAGGATTGAGCTGTCATTCTTGTTGTTGGAATCAGCTCACTGAGCTCTACAATTTGGAGTAAATTTTGTTGAGATTTGAGAACTTTGAATTTATAGCCTTTTTGGATAATCCTCAATCATTTCTCTCCACTAAAGGATGTTTCGTCCCCAAAAGTTACATACATAGATTATACATGTTTTATTTGATTTACAATAGAACACATACCCTTTGCAATCCAACAAAATTCACAATACCATTATGTTGCATATTCAAGTGGTGTTACATAGTTGATAAAAGTTTTTCCCATATATGGTGTCTTTAAAAAGAAATAAGTGATTTACAATGGGGCCACACCCAAATACACAAAAAATCTACCCATCTCTTACCTAACTAGGCTAATGGGCTTTCTTCATATAGTTGTGTTTCTTCCTAAACTGCTTCATTAGTTGGTTCATTTATAGGTTCTCTTTAGTCCCTCTTTGGACATAGCTCTGGATGGAGCTTCCAACATGTCGCTTTCTTATGTCTACCCTTGTTGCAATTGTTTTTCTTCATTCATACTTTCTTGATATTATTTTTGTCCTAATGTGGAAAGGATTATTTATGTTGTGTCTCATTCCTAAATGGCATAACCCTCCTTCAATGGTTGTCTTTGTTCTAGATTTGGTGAGGTGAATTCGACTTACCTCATCCTATTAAATGCTCACCTCCACCTGGAGATGACTAGAAATCATAATCAATGGAGTGGTGTGTTGTGCTCTCATCTTACAATAACTTAGACTCTTACATTTGCAACTTTGGAAAGTTTGTCATATGTGGTCTTCAGTATTCTTTCTTCAGTGGACTTGGAGAGTGTTCCAACTTCCTCTCTAATATAGCCTAGTCCTGCATATTGAGGTAGTTCCACCACTTGGATGGGATTCACAATTCCCTTTCCATTAAGTTATATGTCCTTCCCTTCATATTTGACATTCTTCATTAGCTTCGAACCAATGCTTATATTGTGATTTTTAAAAGCACCAAAATCATTGTCAAAATGAGAAGATGAAACTGAAGAATCACTAACACTATTTACATCAGTTGTTAACTCTGGATTGGGTGAGGATGGATTTGCTAAGCCTTCATTACAATAAAATATCCAAGGCCTCTTCTCTGCCTTGTAACTAAAGCTATAATCGCTACTTTTCCTCTTATACTTCCTGTAATAATCTCCTCAAATCAACATTCTCTACTTGAATTCCTCATTAAGTTCCTCAAGTTGTTGGAGCCATGCATTCTTTGATGCTTTATCCATATTTCTTCCAACACCTACAATCCAAACACTTATGATGTTCATCTAATCGCTTGGATCAAAATCGAGGTCATGTTGCAAAATAACAACAAAATTTATGCTTCCTTTTGCCACCATACTTCTTAAGTTATAGCTCGTGATCTCCTTTCCAGAATTTCTTGTCATCATGCCTGTTTTTCTTGCAATGAGCGTAAGAGGAAATTCCTCCTTTTTCTTTGTTGTCGTCTACTTCTTTTCTTGGTCATGTTGTTCATACCTTCCCCTATTTTTAAGGTGAATTTATTTCACACTAGCCTCATCTAGATTAGTTGGATCAAACAACAACAATGAATAACAAAGATAACAATGTAAATCACCAATGTATTTCATCAAAGTTTCGAGTGAGTTTAAAGGAATATCCAATGCCAATGCTTTCTTCCTAGAATTTTCTATAAAACTTTGAACACTCGGACCTCTACCTTGTCTCAAATGTTTCCACTCTAGCATTGTTTTTTTCTTATAACCCAGTGGGTAAAATTTTCCTCTTAGTGTGGAAACAAACTCAAGTCATGATGAATGTAGTTTACCATTATGCTTGTTACCTTTCTGAAGTTCAATCTCTCGGCATACAAGAGTTGTGATTTCCAACCGAAGAGATTCTAATTGGGTCTTTACCTCATCCTCTTCGATATGCTATATATAGAAATACACTTCGATCTATCTAACTTGGTTGTTAAGGTTCTCTACATTATGTTCTCCATTAAACATGGGAAAATTAAATTTCACATCTAACTTTAAAAATGGATTTTTAGGAGCATTTTTCTGATGACTATTTGAATGACGAGAATGAGAGGAAATATGGGAGTGGAACAACTTAGACTTGAATATGGATATTCAGGAGGTTATCATCCACGTCTTAGGTCTAATGATGTATTGTCATCTATTGGATCAACCTATTTCTTGCCCTCTTTTGCCATTCTTTGTTCATAATCTGCAAACAACTTGTTTTAACAATATGTTATCTAATAAAAGGCATTGTAAAAAGCCTTCTCATTCTCTATGTGAATGTCATTATGCTTCGTTCTCTTTCTTCGTGTTGTACATCCGATCTCAATGTTAAAAGACATTATTTTTCCTTTACCCTTTTTGAGTTGCCTCCTTGTAACCATCCACAACCACAATTCACAATAAAGAATCATGCTTCGATACCAACATAATTTGGTATCTTTTCTTGTGTGATGTTAAACAAAATTGCTTAAAGAGCATGAAAATATCGTAAATGCAACATCCATGAAGAAGAAACACAAAGAAAAAGAAACATAGACAATGCACCAAGATTTTTTAACGTATTTCGCTCATAATGTGTGACTTATGTCTCCAGACCCAGTGTCAAAGTAAAGAGGAGTATACATTATCTTAGTAAAATAATGGAAAATACATGGCAAAATAAATGCTAATAACTCACATCTCGAAGCTACTTGAAAATGTTTCGCTCAAACTGCATCATACTCCATACTTCCGAAGCTTCATACACAAGTGCTTCCCTTTCTTCTATACCTTCCTTCTCCGATCCGCTATCATATCCATCCTCAAGGTTTCCTTGCGTACTTGTATTCATAGCCTCTAAACAAGATTGCAGCCTTGTGTCTCCTCATGGACTTTTGCATTAGGTACGGGTCTCCCTCCTGGACCTCGTGCTCCCTTCACTCACATAACCATCTACCAATACCATAGGCAACAACACCAAAGTCAAATGCAAAATTACCTTACACGTGGCTCTGATACCACAAATTGATTGCAATGGATAGACCGAAAAGTAACGTGGACTCCAAAATGCAGTGTAGAAATTCTAGGTGTAGGCACTATGAAATATTTCTGTAGCACTCTTTTAAGAACTGGTAGGCACCACGAAATATTTTCATCTGTTTTTGGACTTTTGGAACGCTGAAAATAGTCAGTGTCCACAGCTCTTCTCTCCACAATCTCAACACATCTCCCATGATCAGGGACTGATCTCTTTCCGCCTGACCTCATCAATGGTTAAACTCTCGCTCACCAATGGTTTGTGTTTGATGTAGGAGCATTTGGCTCAGAAATATCATTGTACTTTAGTAGACATAGGGGCACTTGTGTTTTGAGGAAGTTGGGTTCCTAAGTGTTGAATTAATGTAATTATTAAGGTTTTGAGTGAATTTAATCAAAGAAGTTAGAATATGGATTTAATTAAGTATTGTTAGGCATATTTGCAAATGTTATCGAATGTAGGAGAACATTAGAGATTTAGGATAGTTGAGAGATTGAGAGAATCGAGAATTAATTGTAAAACTTAGATTAGGAGTTAGTTCATCATTTTGTGGATTAGAGAGGATCCTTAGAGATAAGGAAGGGATTTTAAGATTTTGTTGAGAAGCTTATGGATCTAAACCAAGAATTGGTTATAGAATCCTTTTGTATAAATGTAAGCCAAAAAGGCATAGAAAGAGTTAGTCAAGTTAAGGAATCAGGTTAGTAGTTAGAGGTGTGAGTTAGAGGTTTGATTGTAAGCCTACGGGCAGTAGGAAAATAGAGGCTATAAATACATAATATTAGGCCAGAAGGAGAGACTCGTATGTAAATATATGTTTATTAATACAAACAAATTGATTTTGAGTTCATGTGTGTGTATTGAATAATTGAGATATAGATTGTGTGTGATCTTGAGTTATTCTACGTAATAGAGGTGGCAAGTGTAGAATCAAAGGTGTAATACAGAGAAGAGTAACAAAGAAGTGTTACGGGCTTTACACACAACGACAATACGGGAGGATGCTTTTAATGTTTCAGTGAAGGTGAAGGAAACATAAAGGCAGAGCAGAGTTAAGCTCAAGAGATGTGTGGCAGAACAATTAAAGACGAGTATACAAGAAGAAACTTGAACCACAAAGAACACTGAAGAAATGACATAAGAACGAAGTAAAGAGAAGAAACAAAAGAGAGTGTAGCCGTGCATAGGAACCGTTGGATCTTGGAGATCAACGGACGAGATTGTCAGAAGATAAGCGGCTAGGATTAAGTTGCGTAGAATGAAGTAAAAGAAATGAACGATAGAGATCAATTTAAAAGTTAGCGGAAGAGGAATCTGGAGGAGCCATTGTAGCTATCGATGGTAGAAGATCTACTGTCACCGGGCATTAAATAACTCAGGTATTAATCGAAGAAGAAAAGCGGGTTTACAAGTGAAAGTGGGTTATCGGACGGAGAAAAGTTGGTAAGTGGTAAGGGAGAGGAGTCACCGATTCCATTAAGCAGTTGACACATAGCACATTGGAGAAGAGAGGAAATCGCTTTATTGGGTGGGTAATCCTTGTGCTAGTAGTTCCCCTGATATCGTTGTGGACTGTCGGATCATATATGGTTTTGATCTACGGTGAAGGATCATTGAGCAGTTTCGTTGATTGGGTGTGACATCAATCGTCGGATCACAAGATAAGATCTACGACAGAGGTTGAAGCTGATAAGGCTTGGGGAAAGAGTGGACTCGAAAGTTTATGGATGCGAGTTAATATTTATTTGAGTTCCGCTGATCTGATGGAGTGAAGTCAACGGTGGAGGATTGGTCCGATAATGGTAAACATTGGAAAATGTGCCAAGGCCGAGGAAAGGTGAAAAGATAAGTTTACATGTGTTTTATGTGTATTTCTATTATACGAAAGTTATAATAGAAATGAAGCGGATAACGGAGTTAAAAGTATTTATGGGTTAAGTTGAATATAACCAAAGTTAAGAGTGGGGATTGGTTATTATGGGTGGGATAAATGAATTAAAATGTTAAGATGAACAAATAAAAGATTAACTAAAGTTTATTAAAAGGTATATAAAATTCATATGGAAAGATTAATGAAGGGTTAGAATATAAAAAGTCTAATTAAATGTTTTCACATGAAATTAAATAAAGAGACCTAACAACTAATTAAAAAACATTAAACCTTAATTTATAAAAGTTTGACTAGAGAAAATAATTAATAAGATTATGCATTTTATATAAATAATGTTTTCCAGGTAAAAAGTGCGTGTCACTGCCCGCAAAGCAGAGACACTACGAAATGTTCAAAATTCACAGTAAAAGACACGCATAAACCGCCACTACTTTCATAAATCCAATGTTTATGAACATATAATACTACATAAATGGTCACAGGAATTTTGGAGATTAAAGAAGTCGAGCCATAGATAAGAAAACGCATATTTATGAATATGTGTGCTGCTACACAATTTCCTGTGTGCTGCTACACAATTTCCTTTTCATTCATTTTTGATGACCATTATACCAAGTTCTCTTTGACCAGTTCCAATGGCCTGTGTTCCAATTAAAAATTGCGTGTCACCGCCTGCAAAACCGAGGCACTACGAAATGTTCGAAATTCACCGCAAAAGACACGCATAAACCCCCACTACTTTCTTAAATCCAATGTTTACAAGCATATAATACTACATAAATGGTCACACGAATTTTCGTGATTAAAGAACTCGAGCCAGAGATAAGAAAAAGCATATTTATGAATATGTGTGCTGCTACACAACTTCCTTTTCATTCATTTTGATGACCATTATACCAAGTTGTCTTTGACCAGTTCGTGATTGAAGGTCGGTGGTCCACATGACGGTATTCTATTGCTGAAAACTCTTTAATGCGCCGTCCAGAATTCGCAATGCCCGTCGAGGAACAAGCAAAGTCTACAGTCGTGTAGACTTTAGAGGAGCAGCGACTGCTTCTTCGGTTGATGAGAACTTAATATGTCTTCCAAAGACTCCTCCGCAGTCAATGCGGCACTCCGCAATGAGCGTCGAGGAATAAGCAAAGCAAAGTCCACAATTGCGTAGTCATTGATTTATTGATTGAAAATGGAGCAGCGACTGTTTCTTTGTGGGTAGATTCCGTAGATCGAGAGGTCTGGATTGTTAGACCGTTTACCAAGAATTATGGCAACCTTCTTGGATGCTACAGCCCCGAATTGAAAACATCAATGAAGAAGTATGGTTTTCCTTTCCAAATACTCTTGCCTCCACGAGTCCAAAGTTTTGTAGGCTGGATTATTTCAATCTGTTTACCTGGTCATCAACATAAATTAAAAAATAATAATAATTCCATCATTGTTAATCCCTATTAATATTCAAGTTTCCCAATGTGCATTTCAATCCCATTCGTCATTGCGGAATTCCCAATATGTTGGCCTCCAAGCTGAATTTGATCTTCTTGATCCTCCTGGCACTACAGCTCCCTGTGATATTGTCTAAACAGAATGATCATAACGATGGAATTTCGATGACCCTTCACATGAGCAACAATGATCTTCAAGGTTACGAGAGAGTGGCCAAGACGGTGCAAGCATCCAAGGATCGTGCTTGGGCACTGAAGCGCAGGATGTATGACGACCACCACATGAAGAGGAAGAGCAAATCACTTGAAGAAATGAGCGTCCAGGAATCTCTGTACGCTAGCAGCGTCTCGGTAGCGTATTTCATCAAATTTTCGGTGGGCACCCCTTCACAAGCGGACCTATTGCTCATCATGGACACCGGCAGTGATTTGGTATGGGTACCCTGCACCCAAAATTATACATGTAACAACTGCGCTAAAGACATCAGCGCCTCTAATGGAGTTTTTCTTCCAGGGAAATCGTCGTCTGCGCAGAATGTAAGCTGTGGAGATCCAAAATGCAAAGAGCTCTTCTGTGGGAATAGGAATGGGAAATGTTCCCAAAGCCTACAGAACTGCTCTGGGGCTTGTCCGGATTACCTGTCTACGTATGGCAAGGGAAGCACGACTGGGCATCTGCTCTCTGAAACGTTTGCTTTACCGTTGGAGGGCGGAGGGAAACGAGAAGTACAGAACTTCGGAGTCGGATGTTCGGTTGCTTCATCCAAGATTTCAGGCATTGCGGGATTTGGCAGAGGAGGACTTTCTATGCCTTCCCAGCTCGCTCCTCTTATTGGCGATAAATTTGCGTATTGCCTTCAGAGCCACCAATTGTTTGATGACCAAAACAAGACAAGCAGGATGGTGCTTGGTGACATGGCGGTCCCCAAGGACATCCCTTTGGATTATACGCCATTTCTAATCAATTCTACTGTACCAGCTTCTTCTAGACACTATTACATTGGTCTGGAAGGTGTGAGTATTGGTGGAAAACGCTTGCAGCTGCCCTCCAATTTATTGTCATTTGACAGCCAAGGGAACGGTGGAACCATAATAGATTCAGGCACTTCTTTCACTATCTTTCCCGAAGCAATCTATAAGCAGATTGTGGATGCATTTGCTTCTCAGATTGCATACAAAAGAGCTGGTGATCTTGAAGCTATGACTGGTCTGGGACTGTGTTATAATTTCTCTGGTGTGGCAAATATTCAGTTTCCTAAATTTTCATTCATTTTCAAGGGAGGGTCAGACATGGCACTTCCCGATGAGAATTGTTTCATGCAAGTTACTTCCGATTCATTCTGCTTGGCAATGCTGAACACCAGTGTTTTGGAGAATGCCATCGGACCTGCTGCCCTATTAGGGAACTATCAGCAGCAGAACTTTTATATATTGTATGATAGAGAGAAGAATCATTTGGGCTTCAGACAACAGAACTGCAAGACATATGGTTGATGTATTTACGACCCTTCTCTCTCTACACATTTTGCATATATTTCCTTTGAACCACTCGTTTATATTGGTTTATTAAACCGTTGGAATAGCATCCATTAACGATGCAGACGCAATAAATATGTTTTTCTTTTATGAAAACAGAAATTGAAAACCTAATTTCATGAAGATATGGTATTGATAATAGGTTTTGAATTTTACCTACTAATATGTTGAGATGCAAGAAGAAATGGATTTCTTAATTTCCACATCCAACTACAGAAACTATATATTATAAGATGATAAGCTTGCTCCATTCAGGTTTCAGCTGCGTCGAAGAGAGGATCTATTCTATATAATCTGAACGAAAAGCGAAGATACCTATAAATGATTTAGAGTTTTTTTTCGGAACGAAAAAGCATGATTGTGTTATATTGAGGCAATATAAAAATGACAGATAATACATCAAAAGCTTTAAAAAGTAGGTTTTCACAGAAGCTAGAACAGGACAAAACTGGAGCTATAAGCATCCTGGGAAACATCCATAGGACTGACCCACAATATACCAATATACCAAATGCAGGAGTTCTTTGTACATCACATATAATTCCCACGGGACTGACCCACAATAAACCAATATACCAAATGCAGGAGTTCTTTGTACATCACATACAATTCTTGGAATATAAATTGATTGCCAAGAAAAAACAACTATATATACATCATATCCGTTCAGGGATATATATCAAAATGAAAAAAAAAACATCAACATATCTGGAGATCTTCATAGGTTAAAACCCAGGGTTTGAGAAATCATGGATGGAGAAAGATTCCTCGTCAGATATAACCTTCACAAACCAGTTACTTGTTTGAGATAGAAGCCCTTCCTTTGATAAACAATCAACTTGCTGATTGTTGGACCTATATATGTGTTGAATGGAACATCCTCTCAATTTACCCCACAAAAACATAATCGTGTCCATCCAGCCGTAAGGTGAGTGTAGCTGATACGACATTTTCCCATAACATGATCAACCATAATTTTAGAATCCCCATAGATTGACACAAAATGAATATCAAAGAAAATGCAGAAGGTAAGAAGACTCGCTAGAGCCATCGCCTCCGCCATGCAGCTAGAGCCCTTTCCTCCATTCCAAGAGATGACATAATGAAGGTTCTCGTCCATAATAATATGAACTCCACAACCACAAGATTTGTGTTGAGCAGCACCATCAAAGAACACCCTTGGGACCCCCGAATGCCATCTCCTTGCTTGTTCCAATTAACATTTTTTCTCTTTTGATTCTTAGCTGGAAGGGATTCATAGATGGATACAACATTATGTTAGTCAGAAAAGGTTCTTTCCTGGCTTTAAAGATAATATTGTTTCTCCACTTCCAAGCACACCAAAGGATGATGATAATAATTGGTCTCCAAGATTCACGCTGCCCACTCCACCAGATGAAAGCTTCCTGCGTGGAAGCATGAGACACAACAGGGAATCCTAATAAGACTGCCAATTCATACCACAGTATTCACGTTTTCTAGCACTGGAAAAACATATGGTAGCTGCTTTCTTCTGCTGCTTCACACATAAAACAAAATCCCGGCCCATGGCAATTTCTTTTTTTTTTTTTTTTTTTTTTTTTTTTTTTTTTTTTTTTTTTTTTTTTTTTTTTTTCAGGTTTTCCCAAGACAAATTTTTATCGTGGAAAACCAACCAAGTGAAGAATATTAGTCTGGGAGGACATCCAGTTTTCTAGAAAATAGAAGGAAAAGGAGGGCTAGAATGAGCAATTTTAAAACCAATCAAGTTAATATAAATATCTTTTACGCAAACCTGGGAGCCTGCATTTGGCACTTTCCAGACCAGAACATCTTCAGGCAAAGAACGATATAAGCCACCGCTTCTCAAACCGACTCTAATTATATTCAATTAACTTTCTAAAGATTCACACATCGCCATGTTGTCAGCCTCTTTCCACATGGGAACAGGACCCTGCCATGCTGCTATGAGCTTATCCCAGGTGAAGAAACCCTTTGTATGGAAGAAGCTTAGGAGTTTTTTAGGAATAGAAATTTTCTCACGCCTACTTATGAAAAGGTCAAGACCAATGATAATCTTGCTGCATGTTTGGTCATGTTCTTCATAAAATAGTGTTCAATCTTCCGAAAGTTGAGCCAGATAATTGACCCATACTTGGCTCTGATCCTCCCTAATCTATATCAATGAGCCATATCTTTGCCACCCATGTATTTCTTTTTAATTGTGCTACTCTAGGGTCCCTCTCCGTAGATCCTCCTCCATAATGATTTACACAGGAGCCCCTTCCCAAAAGTTCTCAAGTCCAACAGTCCACATCCATCTAAATTGTTTGGCTTAGAAATCCTTTCCATTTTAGCAAGATGATATTTTCTCTGCTCTAATTTGCCACCCCAAATTAAGTTTGTAGTAATCTTATTCATTTTTTGGATGATATTCGCAGGGAGAAAAAATAAATGTGCCAAGTATACAACAGGTTGAGTTAATACAGCCTGTGATAGGATAATCCTTCCAGCCAATGATAGGCACCTATATTCCCAAGAAGATATCTTTTTGTAATACCTGTTTATTAACCATAGCCACTCTGTTTTTTAGTATGCCTTTTCGTTTAGCTGAAATCCTAAATATTTTAAACCATTTTTTATGGATCTCATATTAATCCCAAACAATGATGAGACCCATTCTGTTGTTTCCATGTTTACGTCATTGTGGTACAGAATGGATTTTGATTTATTAATATGAAGACCAGTAGCATCTTGGAATCTTTTCAATATAACATGAAGATTTGACCAGGTGACTCTGCATAACATTGTGAAGATGAGCACATCATCAACAAAAAGGTTATGCGAAATGAAGTTATTCCTGCAAATCTTCATTGGCCTGCATCTATTTTCACTGACTGCTTTGTTAATATGAAGGCTTAGAGTGTTCATTGTCAAAATAAACAAGAGAGGAGAAAGGGGGCAGCCTTGACGAATACCTCTTTATGAAAGGAAAAAAGAGGAAGAGATCCCATTTATAATGACAGCATAGTTAACTTTCTCCACACATTCCATGATCCAATTTATAATATTGGATCTCAAACCAATCTTAGCCAACAAGCATCTGATAAACTCCCACTCTAAGCAATCATATGCTTTTTGTAGATCAATTTTCAGTATGGTTGCATCAAATTTGTTTGTAAGCATGGAAAATAAACTTTCTTGCGTATTAGCAACAACATCCAATATCTTCCTACCTTTTAGAAAGGCATGTTGATCCTTTGTTAGAAAGCAAGCTAAGGTAGATTTGATCATTTCAGCAAGAATTTTTGTAATAATTTTGAATGTAATGTTGCAAAGGGAAATCGGCCTAAAATCTTGAAAGGATTCAGCTTCCGATTTCTTTGGGATGAGAGCTAATTGAGTGGAGGGAATAATCTAGTGAATGCTGCCTGAGATTCTTGTTGCCTCAACCATCCTACCCAGGTCATGTTTGATGATGTCAAAAAAGTGGATAAAAAATTCTACTATACAGTCGTCTGGGTTAGGACATCTTTATTCCAAAACATAATCTATTATCAATTTATGGTCGATTTTCTATGATAAGCACCAAATTAGGAGTGATATAGTAAAGATTTTTGAAGGTCTTGCACGAATTAAAAATTCTTATGGCGAAGGTCACTGAGGTAACGCAATGATCTCATATAAATTTATTTTAACTATAATCTTATTATAGAGAATAGATTTATTTTAAATAGGGATTTGACATAAGATTAGAAGATGAGATTAGAAATATATCAATTTAGAATATAATTTTTCTTTAACAATTGATATTATTTAAATATTATTTTTATTTTGATTTAAATAATAAAATTTCAATTTTGATTTTGATGACTAACAAACAATTTTATACATAATACTGGTTGTAAAATCAGTTCAATAAAATAAACTTTTAAAAATTTAGTTTTACGTTTTAAAAGAGATTCTATTTATATTAACATCTCACATTGCCCTCAAAAAAATAACACTATTAGCTGATCAATAATGTAAACAATGTAAAAATAATAATATCTTTATAATAAATAATATAAAGATTGTTGAATTGAGGCTTTTGTGATTCATATCAAGTTTATGAGAAGAGTCTTGTTGCGAAAATCACGTCATAGTTCATTTGTCTATGCCTTTTGAGCCAAGGAGGACTATGAACCACACTTGTTGGTTTGAAGCGACTAGACAAATAAATTATGATGATGTGATTTTCACCAAAAACTCTTCTCATAAAATTATAAAGATTATCTAATAACTCATTTTGATAAGGATTTTACATCTTTTTGATAATTTCCGATACTTTTCTGATTTCTTTATATAAATTGATAAATCTCGATTATTCAAAATATTATATATCCATTTAAATTAATTTGTAATGAAATTTATATTTGATTTTATCATTTCATAATATTAATCGTTTATTTTTCAACATATACTTTTTAGAATTTTTATGAGTTTGGTTTTAATGTATTGTATATCTCAATATATTTTAATATTATTATAGTCTTTATGCTTAAATGATACTAAATAATAAATCAGTCAAGAAAAAAAATTGTGTATTTTGAAATTGTTTTATGTTTTCTCGGCTCTGTTAACTGACGCATCAGCCATAGAAATATCGGATTGAAGAAAACAGAAGTTTCTCCATCCTCTTGTGACTTTACAATGATCCGAAGTCCCCGAGAACAGGAATTAAGAACGAAAATCTTTTGTTGTCCCGGACTTGTCAATTGATAGATCACTCCACCATTTCTCGGATTGGAAGATAGGAAGGAATTGTTGCGCGTGAACCTCCGAAATATCTCCCATCGCAAAATTCTAGAAACTTTAATAATTCACTATTTGTGCCCTATGGGGCTCATCACTGTGACACTTCGACTTCATGCAGGAGCATCCAGCACCGAGGAGACGAATGACTATTGACGGACTCACGGGAGAACAGAAACAAGTCAGAGGCTACAGGATTGGGTGGACAGACCACCAAGTTGGTTATTGTTTTTCTTAATTATTGTTTATTTTCTTTTATTTCATAGCACTATAAATGACAAGTTGTTTAAGCCCAGGAAGGGAAAACTGTTTAGTTAAATTTTGTTAAAGAATAACTAAATGACAGTTAGGATTCAAGTAGAGCAGTTTGATAATTAGTTATGTTTCCATGTAAGTTAAAAAGCAAAAAAGGAAAATGGAGGGGGACTTCTTCCCTTCGTGAACAAGAGAGAAATAGAAACTTGATCAAGAAACCCTCTGTAACAGAACTATTGCAATCTTGTCTGAGATAATCTATTGCTAACAATTTTTCCATATCATGTACATAAGTATTACTGTGCATTTACTGTATTTAAAAGTGAATTGAAACAGGAAGAATTTTTTACTGTAACTAGAAATTCAAGAACGTTACAGGTATTAAGTCAAGACCACAGTCCATATTGCCAGAAACAGTACGCAAGCGAGACAGAGTAAGGCGGTCACAGAACAGCATATAAGTAAGGCGGTCACATTAACAGCGTATAAGTTGCAGAACATTACAAGAACAGAGAGCATTACAGGCATCCAAGGAAACCCAGATTGCAGCCGTAATACACGGAACCGTATGCCAAGCACGAGGAGTAACGCGGCCACATAAAATCAATATACAAGCTTACAAGAAAGAGGTATCAAACCAAACCACTCTGTTTCCATTAACTTACTTAAAGTCTTTCATAGTCATTGCACATAGAAAGAACGATAAACCTTACAGCATCATGTGATAAACCCCGGCATCGCCGTAAAGCACAAGTTCCAAAACCTTGTGGTATCAAGACCATAGATTGACGCAAAAGAACAGAGCACAGAGACTGCAAACGCCGACAAAGGGCACGGCCGAACCCTAAACAACCTAAACAAACTGAAATCTACAGCTACAGCCATATTGAACAATCTACAGACATACTGGAGCAGGAGTAAACCCTACCCGTTTGCAAAGGGTACCAGGGTCGAAAGGATTCGAAGACTGCACAACTCGAAACCCTCGTGAGCAGGCCCTCTGGTCAAACCTGCACATAGAAACAACGTGAGGTTAGAATCATCATCAATATAAGAGAACGAAAGAGCAAACAAAGTGTGAGCGTGAAGGAGCTGTAAACTCACCCACAGGTCGACGGAGGGTTGCTGAGATAAAACCCAGTTCCATAAACTGAAAATGCACAGAACCTGTAAGTGTCGATAACAGATAACAGAGCAGGGTGAATCATAGCACGATAGCTTACCTTCGAGGGCGGAAAGCATTTGGAAGAGCGGCAGCTTCAAGGTCGCAGTTACCTGTACAAAACTGTAGCTCAGTAACAGAAAGCGAAAAGACTCTTACAGTGAGCCCATGAACATGTAAGCAGCTTACCATAACCTCAGAACAAAACCACTGAGCCATACAGGTCCACATACCCCAACAGACAGCATCGAAGACAGAGGGATAGCAACTCAATAGGAACTGTAACCATTCACAGAGTATAGAGTTCGTTCGTTTGCCAGAACAGTGACCCAGGTTCGAAACCAGGGGTATCGCCACAGGAACACAGAGAGAGCAACGACAGAGTGATGAAGCGAAAATGAGCCAAAGATAATCCTTTAGGGTTTAACATAGGCGGGAAGACCCTTAACTGGACGAGACGGTAGCTAAACCTTTCAACCGGCAGATACATGTCTTAATGAGCCTCGGATTGGGGGCCAGGTAAATCCACGGGAGATTTGTCCGCACACAAGTGACTGCTGGGGCCTGCGGTGAGACCACGTGACTGTGTGTCCATGTCACCGAAGGGCTGGGCCATCATAAGTGGTATCAGAGCTAGTTTCTTGAGTTAGAACTAATGGAACAGGTGGAAGGTGAAGGTGAAGGAAGAGGAAGCGGAAGAGTAGTCTGCAGGGTAGTAGATGATGGATTTTGCGTGAAAGATTGGCAGTCGTGGAGGCTGGGGGAAGAAGAAACCCAGCAGATGAGAGTGATGAAGAAATAGCTGAACCAGAAGATGAGTTCGAAGGAGTGACATCGGAACTTAGATTGTTGAAGTCAGTTTTGCTGTCCAGTCATAAGCCAAGGCATGAGTTACCTACTTATGATGGAAGTTTATCTGCAAATGTGTTGTTGGATTGGCTGAGTGAAGTCAATAAATTTTTTGAGTTTGAGGAAACTAGTGAGGACAAATAGGTGAAGTTCGCCGCCACCAAGCTGAAAGGACATGCGTCCTTGTGGTGGGACAACGTTCAGGCAGAAAGGAGGAGACTACACAAACAACCTATCAAGAAGTGGGCCAGAATGGAAGCAAAACTGAAGGAGAAGTTCCTGCCAAAAGATTATCAGATCATGTTGTACCGACAGGTACAAAACTTGAAGAAAAGAGGAATGACTATTAGGGAGTTTACAGAGGAATTTTATAAGTTAAATTTGTGAGCAGGGTATGTGGAAGATACCTCAGAAAAAACAGCCAGATTTGTGAATGGCTTGAGAGGGGAGATTTTGGACGAAATTGGTATCCTCTCACCTCAAACATTGGATGAAGCCTATCAGTTTGCACTGAAGGCAGAGGAGAAAATTAACAGAAAACATAACACCAAGAGGGGAGGTGGTTCTGGCAGGGGAAAAGGCAAGGTTTATTGCAGAGGTAGAGGTGCAGGCCCAAATGACGAGGACAACAGTTCCAAATCTACTGGTACCACAGAGAAGGACAACAGCACCAGGGAAGGATGGCCAGCTCAGCAAGGGCGAGGATTTGGTCGAGGAAGGGGAACTGTCCAGTGCTATCGTTGTCACAAAATGGGACACAAGTCATATGACTGTCCTGAAGGTGAACCAGCAGGTGGGAGAGGAACCTATGTTGCTCAGCCGGAGGATGTTGAGGAGACACCTCAAGAAGCAGAGAATACACCAGAGACAGGCGAAGCCTTGGTG
>APFE031698346.1:249452-282559 GCA_000404065.3 Pinus taeda | reverse complement strand
GCAGTCCTTAGCCAAGAGGATAGACCGGTTTCTTTTTTTAGCGAAAAGCTAAATGAGAGCAGACAGAAATACTCAACCTACGACAAGGAGTTCTACGCCATTGTAGAAGCTTTGAAACATTGGCGACATTATCTATTGGGTAACGAATTTGTTTTATTTTCTGATAATTCTGCGTTACAGTACATTATACAACAACATAAATTGAACCATAAGCATGTAGCTTGGGTTGAGTACTTGCAAAGTTTCACATTTGTACTAAAACACATTAGTGGGCAATCAAATAAGGTAGCAGATGCACTTAGTAGGAGAACATTGCTTTTACAGGAGAGCACGATGCAGATTTTAGGCTTTGAGCATCTAAAAGAGCTGTATCCGACCGACACCGAGTTTATGGAGGCCTATGAGGCTTGCCAAAACCCGCTGTTACGAAATGACAGCAAGTGCCTTGACTATAATCTGCAGGAAGGATTGTTGTTTAAAGGAGGGCAGTTGTGTATTCCAAACTGTTCTATGCAGGAAAACATTATACAGGAAAAACACAGCAGAGGTCTGGTGGGACATTTCGGTATCGACAAAACAATTGCTCAGGTGCAGCATTTTTATTTTTTGCCTAAGTTGCAGTGGGATGTGCAGAGGTATGTGACTAGGTGTAAAGTTTGTCAATTGGCAAAAGGTCATAGTCAGAACACTAGACTTTATATGCCATTGCCCATTCCTAGTCGACCATGCGATTCAGTTAGTATGGATTTTGTACTAGGATTGCCGAAGACACAACGAGGCTTTGATTCAGTAATGGTTGTGGTGGACCGATTTTCAAAGATGGCACACTTTGTACCATGCAGGAAAACCAGCGATGCTACTTACATAGCACATCTTTTCTTTACAGAGATTGTGCGGTTGCATGGACTTCCACGATCCATTATCTTTGACAGAGATGTAAAGTTCACTGGTCATTTTTGGAGAACTCTGTGGAAAAAGCTGAATACCCAGTTGCAGTTCAGCTCCGCTTATCATCCGCAGACGGAAAGGCAGACGGAGGTAGTAAACCAAAGTCTGGGAAATTTGCTTAGAAGTCTAACAGATGAAAATTCCCGGACTTGGGACCGTGTACTTGCCCAAGCAGAATTCGCATACAACAATTCCCCTAACTGCAGCACCGGGTACAGTCCGTTCCAGATTCTATACGGCATGCATCCGCGAGGAGTGCATGAGTTACGAGACCTGGGGAAACTTGAGAAACGAAGCGCTGATGGGGAAGATTTCGCCCAAGCTATGAGAAAATTGCATGAACAGGTTAAACTGAAATTACAGGACAGCAGTCAGAGGCACAAGCAGCGAGCTGATACAAAACGTCGGGAAGTTCAGTTTAATGTAGGGGACGAAGTCCTTGCGTACTTACGCAAGGAACGGTTTCCAAAGCGAGAGTACAGTAAGCTGAAATTCAAGAAAATCGGGCCCTGCAAGATCATTCGCAAATTTTCTCCGAACGCATATGAGTTACAGTTGCCACCAGGGATTGGTATTTCCCCTATTTTTAACGTGGTAGATCTGTTTCCTTATGTCGCAGGTTCAGCAGATAATGCAGCAGCAGAGCCACCGCGGGACACCAAATGTGAAGGAGATTCATGGACGAGACAGATTCCGATGGCACCACCCCTTGAGATCGAAAGAATTCTGGATACACAGGTATTTAAAAGTGAATTGAAACAGCAAGAATTTTTTACTGTAACTAGAAATTCAAGAACGTTATAGGTATTAATTCAAGACCACAGTCCATATTGCCAGAACCAGTACGCAAGCAAGACAGAGTAAGGCGGTCACAGAACAGCATATAAGTAAGGCGGTCACATTAACAGCATATAAGTTGCAGAACATTACAGGAACAGAGAGCGTTACAGGCATCCAAGGAAACCTAGATTGCAACCGTAATACACAGAACCGTATGCCAAGCACGAGGAGTAACGCGGCCACATAAAATCAATATACAAGCTTACAAGAAAGAGGTATCAAACCAAACCACTCTGTTTCCATTAACTTACTTAAAGTCTTTCATAGTCATTACACACAGAAAGAACGATAAACCTTACATCATCATGTGATAAACCCCGGCATCGCCGTAAAGCACAAGTTCCAAAACCTTGTGGTATCAAGACCATAGATTGACGCAAAAGAACAGAGCACAGAGACTGCAAACGCCGGCAAAGGGCACGGCCGAACCCTAAACAACCTAAACAAACTGAAATCTACAGCTACAGCCATATTGAAAAATCTACAGACATACTAGAGCAGGAGTAAACCCTAGCCGTTTGCAAAGGGTACCAGGATCGAAAGGATTCGAAGACTGCACAACTCGAAACCCTCGTGAGCAGGCCCTCTGGTCAAACCTGCACATAGAAACAACGTGAGGTTAGAATCATCATCAATATAAGAGAACGAAAGAGCAAACAAAGTGCGAGCGTGAAGGAGCTGTAAACTCACCCACAAGTCGACGGAGGGTTGCTGAGATAAAACCCAGTTCCATAAATTGAAAATGCACAGAACCTGTAAGTGTCGATAACAGATAACAGAGCAGGGTGAATCATAGCACGATAGCTTACCTTCGAGGGCAGAAAGCATTTGGAAGAGCGGCAGCTTCAAGGTCGCAGTTACCTGTACAAAACTGTAGCTCAGTAACAGAAAGCGAAAAGACTCTTACAGTGAGCCCATGAACATGTAAGTAGCTTACCATAACCTCAGAACAGAACCACTGAGCCATACAGGTCCACATACCCCAACAGACAGCATCGAAGACAGAGGGATAGCAACTCAATAGGAACTGTAACCATTGACAGAGTATAGAGTTCGTTCGTTTGCTAGAACAGTGACCCAGGTTCGAAACCGGGGGCATCGCCACAAGAACACAGAGAGAGCAGTGGCAGAGTGATGAAGCAAAAATGAGCCAAAGATAATCCTTTAGGGTTTAACATAGGCAGGAAGACCCTTAACTGGACGAGCCGGTAGCTAAACCTTTCAACCGGCAGATACATGTCTTAATGAGCCTCAGATTGGGGGCCAGGTAAATCCACGGGAGATTTGTCCGCACACAAGTGACCGCTGGGGCCTGAGGTGAGACCACGTGACTGTGTGTCCACGTCACTGAAGGGCTGGGCCATCATAAACCAGAGAAGGTTCCTATTCTTGTAGGTGTAAAGCTATCTGTTGAAGAGTGTCCCAAGACACAAGAAGAGGAAGAGGATATGTCCCGTGTTCCATATGCAAGTGCAACCGTTAGCCTAATGTATGCAATGTTCTATACTAGACCAGACATTGCACAGGTAGTGGGAGTATTGAGCAAGTTTATGTCAAAACCAGAGAAGGAGCATTTGACAGTAGTGAAGCGGGTTTTTAGGTATTTGTGTGGCACTAGTGATTATGGTTTGTGCTATTAAGGAAGACTAGGATTGGATAGAGTTTTGGATATTCGTGGCTTTGTTGATGCAGACCAGGCTGGAGATTTGGATCAAAGAAGATCTAAAAGTGGGCATGTGTTTAACCTATTTGGAGGTGTAGTCAGTTGGATGAGTAAGAAATAATCTATAGTGGCACTATCAACTATAGAGGCAGAATACATGGCAGCCACTCATGCAAGCAAGGAAGTAGTTTGGTTGCAGAGATTGTGTTCAAGTAAGGGGTTAGTACAGGGAGCTATAAGGATAGACTTTGACAGCCAAAGTGCATTTTTCTTAGCAAAGAACCTTGCTTATCATTCAAAGACAAAGCACATTGATGTTTAGTATCACTTTGTGAGGGATATGATAGAAGACAAAAAGGTGTTGCTGGTAAAGATGGACACTTTGAAGAATACTGCAGATGCATTGACAAAATATATGAGCTCTGAGAAGTTACCCTAGTGTAGAGAAACAATGGGTGTTTCAGGGTTGGAAAAATTACTAAGCTTTCTTGTGGCCCCCTATGGAAAGCAAACAACAAGTGGGAGAATGTTGGGTTGTGTTATATTTTTTCCATGACTAACCCACGTAGTGAACCGAGGGGTTGGAGGGGGGGTGGACCCCCCCCATTCATTGCACCAATTGCACAATGGGGGAGTCATAGGGGGGGCCAGCAGCCCCCCCTTTTGGGGGGTTTGAGGGGGGCAGGTAGCCCCCCTCTATGGGGTTCAGGGCAACGCCCTTGGAAATTTTTTTTTGGATCCTATATTAGGTTGGGCGAACCTACCTATGTTTTTCGTTACATGGTATTGGATGCTTCGACATGTATAAATATGTATTGTAACATTGAAAGGAATATAATGAAAAATCAAGCTAGTAGTCCCGGTTTTGGGATCCATGGGAAAATCTCTGTGTATATGTGTTTTATGTGTTATGCTCTTACATTGTTTATTTTCTCTATTTTAGAATTCATATGCAGATAATTTCTGTATGGGGTTAAAACCTACAAATGATTGCCACTCTGGGGCATGTGGTGGTCATATGTCCGGTTACGCTACAGCTCAAAAAATCCTTCACGCTAGTTATTTCTAGCCATCTATCTTCAAAGACTACATTCTTACTATCCACAAGTTTCACGAATGCCAAATTTACCAATGCAAGATGCACGCTGCACCAGCTCACCTACACCCCATCATTACCATTGGTCCCTTTCGCAAATGGGGCATCGATTATATGACATGTAACCCTCTTTTGGCTAGGGGGCATGACTATATTATCGTCGTTGTAGATTATTTCACCAAATGGGCCAAAGTGATGCCTACATATTCAATAGATGGTAAGAAGACGACTTAATTCCTTTTTAACCATGTTATTTCTAGGTTCGGTGTACCCCAAGCCATTGTCACAGGCCATGTCTCCCATTTCAGAGATTAAATGATGGCAGAACTAACATTTGCATTGGGTTTGTGCCACGATGGCTCGCCCCCATATTACCCTCAGGCCGTTGTCCAAGTTGAAGTCCTGAACAAGGTTTTGGTCACCATGATTCAGCGTACTATTGGGATGCACAAGTCAAATTATCATATCATGCTTTTTTTAGCTCTATGGGCCTACTGAACTTCAACCAAAGATGCAACCAAGTTCACACCATTCTAGCTAGTCTATGGCCTGGAAGCAACATTTTCGGTCGAATGTGAGATTCCTTCGCTCAAGTTAGCTATTGAACTCCTCCTCGAAACATCATCTCAAGAAGAATGCCTCTTATATTTAGAACAGCTGGACGAGACTCACCATCTCATTGCCTTGGTCATCGATGCACAGAAGAAACAGGTCAAATCCCATTTCGATCAGTCGGTCTCCCCTCGCGCTTTCTTTGAGGGTGATTTGGTCTTGCTAAACAACCAAGGTAATGATAATCTTGGGGCAAGAAAGTTCGAACCTATGTGGAATGGGGCCTATATTGTAAAACGTGTTTTGCAGAAAGGAGCCTGTGAGCTTATTGATTATGAAGGAAATCCTCTCGATAAGCCCTGAAATGGGCTTTACCTCAAAAAGTACAATACTTAAGACATATTGCATGGTTACTTATGTACATTAGTGTGTGATTCATTTTTGTACAACATGGTTTTATGTGATAGTTTCGAACAACTTTCTTGTTTACTATGCATTTCTTTCTTTGCAGATGTCTACAACTCAAGTTAGCTTCGCCGATGGTGCTTGCAGAAGTAACCAGAAAATATCATTTGTGGCATGGTCTATCTATAACCCTAATGGTGAGTTGATTGACCTTCAAGGTATCTGCCTAGGTCGTACAACCACAACATTGCTGTATACAATGCGTTCATTAAACTGTTGTCAGAAGCCATCACTCTGGGCATCAGAGAATTAGTTGTCAACTTGGATTCACAACTTGTCATCCTTCAACTCAATGGGCAATATTCTATCAAGAACCCTCGAATATTATGAATGTATCTCCGTGCACATCTATTGGAAAGACATTTTGATTATATTACATATCATCATATTCCTAGACACATGAATACATTGACAGATGCATTAGCTAATTACTTGATGGATAGACATTTAAAAAACATGTGAAAGATAAGATAAACCATTTGTACCATAATAGATAGGAAAATACACATGCACACACACACACACACACACACACACACACACACATATGAGAATGTTGATACATTAGAACCCAAAAAATAATATGTATGTCTATAATAACATCGGCTGCTCACAGGCTTTATACAGCCGTGGCACGTAGATCTAAAAAAATATGTAAGTACTGGACCTAGAAACTACTCAGCATGGTGGTTATGATAACACGAGACAACTCATGCAACATGAATTAGTATTCAATGGATCCGATCTGAGACTCCCACTGTGTGCCTCTGGTATCGCCAAGGCATATCTCCTATCCGAGAATTATCTGGGATACCATGAGTCAACCCCTCGAGGTTCCTCACGATCTCCTCCTCGTTGTCACTCCCTTCCTGATAAGGGGCAACAACATTAATGGGGTGAAGTATGTGCCTGGCTGTCAGGGACATCTTGGCTAGCCACTCTGGTCCAACATCTGCATAGACAAGAGAAATGTTATAAGCATGCATATACCAGAAAACAATTAAAAAAACATCAAAATCAAAATTTTTATTTGAACATTTGTCATCGAAGTCCTCTCCATCTGGTAAGGGCATATCTGGGTCTCCACAGAAATCAGTGTCGCTATACGGCCAGTCCTCCATGACAATATTTTTTTGTCATATCCATGAGAAGAATGTCAGCCGATATGACATATGCTGACCCCCAGTGATCCTGGGCATCAAACGACTCTAGTAGGCCATCCGCAGATCACATGGTGTAAGAGGATCAACCTCAGCCAGCTAATACTGTGTTGTGGTCACCAACAACCCCCCTCTTTGTTTGATATTAGCAATAATACCGAGAAAAGGGGTACACTTAGTAAAAATTCAAACAAACATTTTTAGGAATACTTTTGTTTTAAATCCTTAAAATTTTATCGCAACAAAGAAATGAAACATTTCTTTTATGAGCATGATAAACTACGAAGGAACAATGTGAAAATCATCGCATCGCATTCACTAAGAAACGCCCTTAAAAGAAAAACTTAAGAAAATCTCCGACGGTCGATGTGCGACGTCGCATATCGCAACATCACGTAAAGTAGCACACAATGACTAATATCTGCGATCTGCGATGATCTGATATTGCGATGCCACAATACTATAACACAAATCTGCGATAAGCGCGAATTTTCCTCGGCGCAGTATTCAAGGAAAGCTGCCCATTAATCAAAATTAAGTGCACGCCTTAAAAAGGGAAATTAATGATTGTACGAATGACTGCTTTTTGTTTTTCGAAGAGTCAGTTCGCTGTGAATGTCATAATTATGCACACATAAGATTTGAAGCTTTCATGTCAATCTTTATTACCATTACTCTTTTCCTTTGCGCAAACTATAAAACAGGAAATAACATCAAGCAATATGCAGGAAACATCTAAGGAAAAGGGGAAAGCGCCAATACTCGGAGAACACAGAAGAGATCTCTTCAGAAACGGGTGCTGCATACGATAGAACTATAGATTCCAGAGTATCACTGGACAGATGCTAATGACCGATAGGTCATCTAAAGCTCAGAATCAAAGGCGCACAAAAGCAGCATGATTACAAAAAAACCTGAAACTTACACGCCAAAAAACCCGGAATGAAGAATGGAGGTAGTTTTCAATCCAGAGAATTGTTCAGAAAGTAAAGTCTTTTGACTCATCAAGTCATTCGCAAAGACAGAAACCGAAATAGCAAAAGCAACATCAGTTTGGGGGAAATTTGAGTTACTACCAATTATACACGCAGTGAATATATCCAGTCAGAGGAAGATTCTCTAAAATATCTTATAGTTTACCAGAAAGTGGTGCTAGCTCTTGTTACTTCTATTTTTATAGCACACACAAAAGGGAAGGGCAACCAGTCGACTCTCCCCAGTCAAATGTTGCATGCTTACAGTGCTCAGGAACAAATACAGAAATAATCCAGAGTCAAATTTAATTTTTAGAAATAAGTTTTCTTTATCAGAAGGACGGTCATTTGAAAACCGGATCCTAAATTTATGTAATCAAGTTAATTAGCTAACAGTATTTAAACCCTTCTCAAGCATTTAGAGAAGGGTCCGGATATTTGTCAAAAACTCGTCCTCAGAACATGCACTTTTGCACCCTCAGAGGTGGTTTTGATGAATGGATGGATCAAGGTTTATTAATGTTTGCGTTTGATATCTGCTACTGATGTTTCACTTCTGTACTCTTAGTAGATGTTAGAGCAAGGAGAGATAAATCATTATTTCTTGAAGCTTATGAGTGGAACTAGTCATAAATGGTACTTTTATCTCTTGACTATTTTTGCTTATATTCTTGAAGTGATTTATAGTTTTCAGTTATTTATATGTCATTATATGAATGTGTGGGTTACCATTTGGCACTTTTGTACGGTGGAGTGATATTGTGTATGTCTGACATATGAATAGCTTATTATGCGATATATTGTTCACAACTGGTTTGCCTAATTTCATATGCAAAGTGGTTTATCTTAAATGGTTTCTATTCTTATGATAGATGAATGATCTTTATTACCAATTATTGTTCGAAATCTCTTTAGATCGCATAATAGAAGATATACACCCCGGGTTAGCGTAGATTAGATGTGTTGTTTCTTACTAAATTACAATAGCATAGAGTTAGTTTAAAGAATCTGAATTAGATTAGCTTTAAAGTACTCTTAGATCAACATTATTCAATTCTACACGCACACACACACCCAAGATCGGGAAATTGGTCCTTTATCCCCAGTCAGACCCACTATACCAAACGGATAAGGAGCTGCCAACCAAGGTCCGGACCGGGTGGGTATCCCCCTTGTTGTCGACCCGATTTTCGGGGCTTCAACAGGAGGATACATCTCCTACAATCTCTCCTCCTTGCCTCATCCAAGTTTCTGCCCTTGATTAGCCAAAATTGCCATGATTTTCTCTCAAAAACCTGCAATCAATGTACATTAGTCCACTAGACATAACATATCACTTTCACTCATCTCATTAAGTAAAATATAATCAAAATATGTAAGGAATTGTGAGAAGAGTTTATTTAAATAATCTTGGAGGTGTATCAAGGTCCATAAAGTTACCCAATGATGAGGCTCATCAACACCCCCTACTGAAAGTGTGCTCATCCTCTGAGCAACTCAATCTATATCCATGTCTTTCATTGCTCTAGTGGCCTCCCTCACATCCCATGCTTTTGTTGTAGTTTCTTCTTCTTATGCATAGAATCTTGCCTTCCTCTCTATCTCTTCCCACTTCTTTCTTTCTTCCTCTTCCTTCCTTCCTTCCAACATTCCTAAGAGCAATGGTGGACTGAGTCTCAAGCTAATCCAATTGACTTTGATTCTTTGTAGAGCTTGCTTGTACATGGGTGTTATGTTTATTGCATCTCTCATTCTCTCGGGAGAATGGTACTCTCTAATTTTTAGGTTGTAGGGCAAAGTGTTCCATCTCCTTCAGAAAGCTTGCATGTTGTCATCCACTAAAAACCTAAAAATGTATTCAAAGTGTGTGACTTCTTTCTCTTGGGTAGCAAGGTACCTAGGTGCATGCTTAGGGTAATTTTCAAATAGGTTGTGGGTGTTGATGACAACCATTGGACTTGATTTCTCAGCTCTTATCATGAGGGGTTATGTCTATTCTCTTGCCATTACTTTCTTCATCTCTATAGATCTTTCCTCCTCATGATTCATCCATGATGCCAAAGCCATCAATTTCAAGTCCCCTAGTTTTGAATTCGGGTCCCACACATTCAAATTTGTCAAGGCCAAGTTGTGTAGGTAAAACTCTTACAATTTTGTTGTATCCTCTAAGGTGCTTTGATCATAGAGGTCAATGAATTGTCTATAGTCTGTGCTAAATTCTTAATTTGGAACTGTAGCCATTGTTCCTTAAGATACAATGCATAAGACTTTGTTGGCATCATGCACTGGATTGCCTCTAAAGATAAATTGGCCATGGATGTCAATTGGCTTTCTCTGTCTTGTAATTGTCCCCTTAGCCATGCATTCTTTGCTTCCAACTGAGCTTTCATCATTGCCTCTTTGTCCCTTATGTTGCTTAGTTATATGCCCATCTCCTTTACTTTCTCCTCCATGTGGCCTATATCCTCCACTCCTTTAGATTTGGCAATTTACATCCACCTATGTGTTCTTTCCCTTTATTTTTCAAGCTCAAAGAATTAGGGGATGGAAATTTTTTGTGGAATGACCTTACCCCCTTCAATGAACCTGTAGTAAGAGTCAAGGTTGGGTTTAGGACTAGGTTTCCTTAGTTCTGGATCTTCCTTCTTTGTTTCTTGTTGGGTGATACCTTATTGGTCCATTTTCTAAGTTTCCTGTAGGTTTAGCAGATTTTCCTGTAGGATGGCCTCTGCTTCCTGTAGGTCCTTCTATGTCTCTTGTAGGAGACTTTTTCCCTTTGATGAGGCAAACCTTGTGACAGGCCTCCTAACATAAGTCATGGGAGATTTGGGAGAGGCTTGTCCTGATGATCCTTCTCCCTGATTTTTCTCAAGGGGAGCTACCTTCTCTTATTTCTTTGGTGAATATTCAATGACAATAGGAATTTTGGTGGGTGTGTGAGGTCTTCCTTGCCTAATTCTTGTGCTTTCTCTTGTCTTAAAGTACAATGGGGTTTGTCTCTTTCCCTTCCCTTTTTTCTTGATAGGTGTACTTAGGGAAGTGAGAGCCATTTTGCCTTTTTCTCAGTGGGTTTTGGAGATACCCTTGGTGATTAGTCCCCCATTTTTCCTTGAACTGTAGACATTTGTTCTTCCTTTCCTTTTGTTTCCTCTTTTCCATTTTCCTTCTTATCCTTGTCTTTCTCTTCCTCTTCTTCCTCCAGTTCCTCACTTTGTTCATCAATTTCTTATTTTACATCTTTTTATGTCTCTTCATCACTTTCCTCCTCCTTTTATTCCTCTTCTTCCTCCTTTGTTTCCTCTTCATCCCTCTCACTAGCAGTGGGACTTTTGTCATATTCAAGAGCTTTTATTTCTCCCTCTGCTTGAATGTCTCTGAAAGTTGTCCATGTAATAGGGAGTCTTAGGTTTTGGAGGGCATCTTCTAGGATAAGTTTGATTAACCCATGATGGGCTAGTTGTTGATGTCTTCCTTCCTGCACTTTGATGCTCATATCTATCACTGATTGAAGAAGAAAGTAGGCTATGCTTAGTCTATTTTTAGAAGGTGTGTCTACTCCAAATCTCAGTTCTTGGAGAAGCTTGAAATGGTATCCATATACCACACTGTATCTCCCCTCACATGATATATATTTAATGAGGTGGTAGCTAATTTCATTCCAAGGGTATGGTAGGATTTCTCTTCTGACCCCATTTTTTTCCTCCATTGCCTCTTCTCCTTCTAAGAATAATTTATTCTTTGCAAGTTGGTTGCTACCCTTATCTTCCTTTCTCCAAGGCAACCCTAAAGGAAGTGTGGTGATTCTGCCTATGACTTCAGGGGTGATTTCTACTAAGAGGCCTTTCAGCACATCAATTGCATGGGTCCTAGTTAGGGGTATGAGTGAGAGAGAAAAGTCTTTGGCCACCTCATCATCGTATCCCCTCATTTTCTCAAAGAAACCCATCTAACTGTGCCTTGTGAAGATATCTACTACAGGAGGGTGCTGAAGAATTCTCACTGTGTTTGTGGGTTCCCTCTTGTTAAATCCCCTATCATTTTTCCTCCAGTGATTGTGGAGGCTTGTATGGGTCTAATTCCAAATTCTTATGGGTAAGAGATTTTAAATGACAAATCTGTATATAATTCCCTAAACTAAAATTTCCTTAACCAAATGTAAGGTTTTTCTATATTTTTTAACTTGGAAAATGTGGGAAGGTATAGCTCCTACCTCCTGGTTACTGCATGATGAAGCCAACCTTTCATTTTTCCTCTCTAAATACCCATTTTTGATCCTACAGATGACTACTCTATATCCTGTAGGATCCTGTAGATGATTGCGTTGAAAAACTACTCACTATATTTCCTGTAGACACTGCTTCAAGAGCCGAGAGCAACCTTGCTTCTATGTATCCTCGATATTGTGAATGCCTCCTTTGCATGGGAATCAGTGTTTTATTTCCTCATATGGGTGATTGTGTGGGATGGTGTGCTGGTGACCAAAGTACGAGCACCCAAGTTTGGATCGTTGGTCCCACTACCACTACATCATTCCTCCTTACCTCTTAATCATCTCCCACTTTGGTCATCCATAACTTAACCATTTTTGGCCTCATCTGCTTTTTCTTCTAATTTGACCGTTGCCACATGTGTAGTGATCTAACTGTATTCTCCTCATTGACTGGTCAAAGGTGGCCAAGTTAACTAGCCACCTTTGCTTATAAAACCAACTCTTACACAATCCTAATTTTCTTATCATAATATGTTAACGAGAGATATTAAGTGAGATGACATACCTATGGGTAAGATGCCTTGATGATGTTGATTGTTGGAGAATGATGTCCCTGCTGTGTATTTGTTGCATATGTTGTTTTTTTATATTGGCCTCCTTTGATGCTTATTTCCCTTGATGTGCAGGTACTGGAAGGTGATGTTGATGATCTTATTATTAAATTAAACAAAGTCTTTCGGTAGAAATCACATGAGAGAATTTTTTGGCCGACGCATTTCGAACCAACAAGTGTGGTTCATCATCAGGACCAGATGAAGAGGTAGACCATGGAAAAGGCTTAAATAGAGAGAAATGTAAAGACATAATGCTGTTGTTGCTAAGTCCTGGAGGAGCTTCCTTGACAATAGGATCTTTATGCTGAAGATGACTACAACCTGTGAAATTTCTTTTGGTGGGATAGGCTACTACAGGATTTCCTACAAGAAACCTACAGGATGTCCTGTAGTTTCCTCTCCCTTAAAATTTTATTATTTCCTTCACTTCTAGAGCATGAGGATTGTTTCCATGGGTAGAGAAGGGGTCTAATGATTAGTAGATGAGAGGTAGCCTTCAGGGATCGTCCCCTTGTCCTCTTTTCTTACCCTCTACTATTTGTATTTTCTAAAAACTATAATCTTTTTTAAACTAACTTATTGGACAAATGCAGGAATAATCATGGTGTTGAGAGGCATGGTGATGATATGGTGAAGTAAAAAAGAAAAATTCTTTTCTCTTTTTCTTTTACACAAGTAGTTCATCCCCTTTACTCTAGGGTCACTTTTCTTGGGATTCCCAAGCCACTGTAATTCCTACAGGATCATCCTGTAGGTTTTCAGGGAATCCTGTAGAAAACACAGAACCCATGAAAACTGAGCTAGGTGAGTTCATAAATGGATGGAATGATGGGATGATGTAGAATCAAGTAGTTCATCCCCTTTACTCTAGGGTCACTTTTCTTGGGATTCCCAAGCCACTGTAATTCCTACAGGATCATCCTGTAGGTTTTCAGGGAATCCTGTAGAAAACACAGAACCCATGAAAACTGAGCTAGATGAGTTCATAAATGGATGGAATGATGGGATGATGTAGAATATGGGATGAAGGAATGAAAACATGAATTTTATAGGTCCTTCTTCTCCTCTCTTATTGCTCTAATCCTCCTCCTGCTGACCTGCAAACAACATTTTCAAAGTGTTTTCTTTTTTTCTCTTATCTATATATATATATATTATATATATTAAAAACAACTAGTATGCCTCCAAGAGGTTTTCATCCTAGATGCTTGCTCTAGGTGCCTCAAAAGAGGTTTTCACCCATATATCTTTTTATTTTTTCTTGACACCATTGGGCCGCCTCAAGAGGTTTTCAACCCAACAGTTTTTTCTTTTTTTTCAGGGACTTGATGAGGTAGAAGCTAAGACTTGCTCCACTACCATCACTGTCCTCCTGATGCCATTGATGAATTCTTACTTTGACAAGGGCTTCTTGTAGACCTTCAATCTATGTCCATTGATAAGTAAAGGAATGGCCTCTGCATCAATGGTTCTTGCTTGCACTGAACCATTATCATTGCATTTTTCTATGGCATAAAGCCCTAACCATCTAGTCCTTAACTTGCCTTTAAAATCCTTGTATCTGGAATCATACAACAAATACCAATCACCTTCTTGAAGCTATTTTTCTTTTATGCTCTTGTCATGCCAGATCTTCCTTTGAGATTGAGTAACCTCTGTGTGCGGGAGGGCCTACATTCTAAAGTCATCTAAACCATTCAGCTGGAGAAATCTCTCTTGTTGTGCCCTGGTGAGATCTAGATCTAGTTGTGCTACCATTCTTAAGGTGTTGTATTCAAATTCAATGGATAGCGAGGCCTTCTTCCCATAGACCAACTCATAAGGAGTGAATCCAATGGTGGTCTTCTAGATGGTATTGTAGGTCGAAGTGACCTCAACTAATCTATCTGCCTATTCCTTTCTACTACTGCTAATCAATTTGGTCAAAATTCCCTCCAATGCTCTGTTCATCACCTCCACTTTCCCATTAGCTTGTTGGTGGTAAGGGGTGGATCTTCTATGCTTGATCTTGTGCTGGCTTTAAAATTTTCAATCATGTGAGAAGTAAACTAGTGGCCTTTATTAGTGACCAGTTCTCTAGGGTACCCAAACTTATCAAATACATTTTCCCTTAAGAACTTAGCCACTTTATCCTATGTTGTTGCTTTGATGGCCTTGGCTTCATCCCACTTGGTTAAATGGTCAGTGCACACAATGATGTACTGCTTTTGCCTAGATGGAGGGTCAATGGGTCCAATGAAATCCATGCCCCAATTGTCAAATGGCTCGAAATTCACTTGAGGTTACATAGGCATTTCATCCTTTGGGGTAGGTTTCCCCATCCTTCGGCACTGATCACACTGACTAGTATACCTCCTCACATCCTGGTGAAGAGTGGGCCAGTAATAACCAGCTTGTAGCACCTTGATTGTTGCCTTCTTGGCTGCAATGTGACCTCCATAAGGCCCATCATGACAGGTCAAAAGGATGTCAAAGACTTCCTCCTCCCTGATACATCTTCCTATAATTTGATATGGACCTAGTTTGAAGAAGTTTCCCTAATCCAAGTGAATGGGGCACTCTTCCTCACAATCTTACTTTTCTCCTTAGAGGACAAGTTTGGTGGAAAAATTGTGTAGACACCAAGTAATTTGTTATGTCAGCAAACCATGGAGAGAGAACTGAAATGGTGAAAAAGTGTTCATCTGGTAACTGATCATCAACCATTCCTTCCTCCCCTGCAGGAAAAGTTAGTATCGATAAAAAATCTGCAACAAAATTCTCCTTTCCAAGCTTATCAATAATAGCTAGATCAAATTGTTGTAATAAAAGTAACCATCTAATAATCCAAGTATTTACATCGGGTTTGTTCATCAAGTATTTGATTGTAGCATGGTCAATATGCACAAATTTTTGGTAACCTATAATGTAATGCCTAAATTTGTTCAATGAATCCACAATAGCTAGGAGCTCCTTTTCAGTCATTATGTAATTCAATTTGGCCTTTGACAAATTCTTACTGATGAAGTAGATGGCATAAGGTAACTTGTCATCCATCTGGCCTAAAGCTAATCCTATGGCTTTGTGAGAGGAATCAGCATGTATATGGAAGGGAAGGGCCCAATTTGGGCCTCGGAGAATAGGTGCAGTAGTCAACTTGTCCTTTAGGGTGTCCAAGGCCTCTTGACAGCTTTCTGACCATAAAAATTCAGAGTCTTTAGCCAATAACCCAAATAAAGGAGAAGCTAACTTGCTAAAATATTTTATAAATATCCTATAGTATCCAGCTAAACCTAAAAAACTTCTGACATCCTTTGTTTTTGGGGAGGTGGGACCGTTTGGATGATGGATATTTTATTTGGGTCCACCTGCAATCCTTTCTGGAATATTGAATGACCTAGAACAATCCATGCAGTCATCAAGAACTCACATTTGCCAGGACTAAGGGACAAGTTCATTTCAATTCATATGTTCAACACCTTACCCAAGTTGGACAGAGCCTCCGGGAAATCACACCCATAGGGTGTAAAATCATCCATATCAATTTCTATTGTATCATGGACCTGCTCGAAAAAAATACTCAGGACTTCTCTCTGGAAAGTGTTAGGGGCATTGCATAGGCCAAAAGGAAGGACCCTATAAGCGAAAGTACCCCAAGGACAGTTGAAGGTGGTTTTATCTTGGTCTTCTAGGTTAATTTCGATTTGATTGTACCCATTGAGCCCATCTAGGAAAGAGAAAAACTTCTTCCCTGTCAGGGCATCTAGCACTTGGTCAATGAAATGTAGAGGGAAATGGTCCTTCTTTGTTGCTTTGTTTAACTCTCTGTAATTGACACAAATCCTCCACTTCCCATTTTTCGTTACAACCAACACCAAAGGAGAAACCCACTCACTATCCGAGATAGGGTAAATGAATCCTACATCCAGCAGCTTTTGTAGTTCTTCTTTGACTATATCCTTAAGAGTTGGATTCATTCTCCTTTGGGGTTGTTGGACTGGTTTGAAACCTTCTTTGATATAAATGTGGTGAGTACACACCAAGAGGTGCACTCTCTTCATTTCCTTGTAAATCCAAGGAAAGGCATCCATATGTTCCCTTAGCATGTTGCGCAACTTTTCTTCTTAGTGTACATAAATAGAGGGGTTGATTTTCAAAGTTCTTTCAAGGCCAAATTCTATGGTTTTGACCCGAGTAGGGTTTGAGTCAACTAAGCATAGATCAATATGATGTTTTCTCTTGGTTTCCTTTACTAAATCCTCTAAGGACAAGGTGTTGGGAGTTGGACTTTGGAGTATGTGTTCAAGCAAATCATCTTCATCTAGTTGTCCTCCTCCCATAGATTTTTCTAAGGTATAGAGTTGGGCTGACTATATTTTATCTTCTTCATCCTCTTTTAGCCATAAAGGTAAGCCATGTTCTAGAAATGGCTGAGTAGGAGGGTATAAGACTAACTACTTGGATAGATGCCTATTTTTTATAGTCATATTTCCAGCCCTACAGCTGATGTAGCCATTGACAGTGGCTAACCAAGGCCTCCCAAGTATGAGAGGATAACCAGTAATCTTGGCCTTAGGTTGGAGAACTAGGAAGTCTGTAGGGTACTCCCAAGAGTCGATAGAGACCATCACATCCTCAACAATCCCCTTAGGGGTTACTATGGAACGGTCTGCAAGTTGCAAGACTATTGTGGTCTTTCTTAATGAACCCTGGAGATTGAGCTTGAGCATGGTGTCCTGAGTCATTACATTAATGGCAGCCCTAAGATCAATCGAAGTGTGTGGGACAATAATGCCATTGATGTGCACATCTACTACAGGGCTTCCAGGGTCCAAATACTTTGTGCAAATCACCTGCCCCAGCATTAAGTCTGACAGTTATCCAATGACATTAACGGTAGGGGTATCTCTTTTTCACCTCCCTGGATGTTTGAAACACTTCTCTTTAATCAACTTGTTGTAAATAGGTACATCCTTGGTGGCTTGGAGAAGTGGAATTTTGACACATAGATTTTTCAATTCACCCAGAAGTTCATTCTCTTCTGGGGTAGGTTGGAGTAGATGAGTTAATATTTTAGGAAAGGGTGGTGGATTCACTCTAGGCATGCTTTCCTCACTTTCCTCCTCACTCTCCCTAGGTGGAGGTGGAGGTTGGTTGTTCTAGAGCACTCTCCCATATCCCAGGTTGATTTCCTATATCTCCACAGCATAAGCAGGGTAGGATGTCTCTCCACTGTATACTTGTTGTGTCTGTCTGTTGTTCAGGTTTGGATTTGGCTGGTCAGGCATCTAAAGTTGCTTATGTGGAGTAGGGTATAAAATTTGTGGTTGAGTAGGAGGTGAAGGCAATAAAGCTGGAGCATTGTTGAATGAGGGCCTCCACCCCTCGAGTGGTACATTCCACTGAGGCTGTGGTGGAGTATATCGTTGAAATGATTGGATGGTTGGATGTGTTCTGGTTAGGGTTGTAATTTTCATGGGATGACCCTTGAATGCCCTACTGGTATGGCCAAGGCCCATGAAGTCTCCTTTGATTTATGTAGCATAGCTATTCAGTCACCCCTTCAGTTCCTTGATACACAACTTTTAGTCTAGGTAGAGAAGGGCACTTATCTGTGGAGAGGTTTTCTTCACAAACCAAGCAGATTTCAATCAGGTTTAATGGACATTCATTCCTAGGGTGCCTCGTTGTGCATCTAGGGCAAGAGATAACTAATGCTCTTTATGCGTCCTCCTGCTTTCCCTTGATGAGCACAGTGTCCATGTATAGGGCAAGGGTTTGCAGCATTTCACTCTTGAAATCTTCCAACATATTTCCAATTTCACCTTTTATGGATGTTCTGGAAGAGGATGGGATGGTCATTGGTTGACTACCCCTACCCTTTTTCCTAGATTCCCTAGAATGATTCCAAAAGATAATCTTGATATCTTCATAGGGTATATATTAGATTTCCCCTCCTACTAGTAGATTTAGGGTATCCAGAAGATCTTTCCTTACCCCTCGGAGTAGGACTAGCTTCAGTGACTCAGGATCAAGTGTGCACCTGGCCCTTTTGTAGCTAAGCTGGAATCTTTCTTCATAATCCCCTAGGGATTCATCATGCCCCAAGGTCATCCTAAAATTTCCTCTTTAGTTTCTTTGGACCTGCAATAGTCTCAATACTTTTTGTTGAAGGCTTTCTACATCTGAGCTCAAGTTGTGATGTTATCCCCAGGTAAACCCATGAACCAGTGCTGAGTTGTATCCTTGAGAGTGGATGGGAATAGTTTCAACTTCTACTCAACAGCGGTGTAATCATAAGTTCTGCATATGATAGCGAACTCAAACAAGAAATTATCTAGATCTTCTAAGGTCATGCCATGGAAATGAGGAAGAGCGGAGGGGCTTATGTTTTTCATCTTGGTATCCCCATTAGTTTCTCTGATGGGAAAGGCACCCTCAATTCTTTCTCTAACTCTTGTGTCATTTCTATTTTCAGTCTTTAGGTCAGTTGGAATAGATTCTCCTTCTTCTTCTCCCCCTGTAGGCTCTTCAAAAATCATTGGTTTTTTGCCTAAGGGGTCCTCCAATTCACAGCTACCGAAGGAGAGGGAAGGTTGCATGTTTGAAGTGGTGGGGGTATTTGGTAAAAATTTACCTAAGTTATCCTTATTCCTACGAGGCATGAAAAAAGTTTTTTTGTTTTGTTTTGTGTTTTTTTTCAAGCTTTGAGACTAATTACAGAATTGAAATCACAAACTGAATGGAAACTAACTGCTTGAATGAAATCTCACTTGCAGAATGGAAAAGAAAGCAAACTAACTTACAATTAATTTTGCAGATGAAGCTAATAGTAGAATGTCATAGATAAGAAATGGAAGAAAAAGCAAAAATCACATGTTAGTCAGACACCTCCCCAGCAACGATGCCAAAAAGTGATGAGCACTAGTATTGCATCAAGAATGTTGCAACTCCTAGGGCTACCAGCTTTACTTTATCAACCCGGGGTCCGTACAAAATTGGAGGTGACATTGTTGTATACACAAGAAGATGTGATGGGTCCACTCTTTGTCACTGTTGAGCTGGTGATAGACCACTATGGTTTCTCAAACCAACCTTCTATTGGTTTAGAAGAAGCTTGATTACCAATGAGAAGAAAGGGAAATTTGCATTAACTGAAATCTTGTCTACTGTAGTAAGGAAATACTGAAATCAAATGCTTAAACACACCATTCATATAACTAACTGTTAAGAGGATTTGCTTCAAAATAATTCTAAGTTAACATGTGTGTAATCCTATTGTCCTACGCATGCAATTTGAAACATCCAAACATTCTACTGTTGTGCATGTAAATGAACACAATAGCTCTTTTTCCTTTTTGTCTTTTTTGTGTGAAAAATGTGAATGCTAAATCCTCTTGGTGATATGGTAGGTGGATTAGGGATGATGGTGAATGATCAGATGGCTTGGGAGGAAAGTAGGGATCTTCTCCTATCTTCCTAAATGCTTTTTCCTCAATTCAGCCTCAAAACAGGCCACTACAGGTAGACCTACAGGATTTCCTAATGCCTCCTACAGGATGTCCTAATGCTCCTGCAGGATCCCCTGTATTCCTATAAGATCTAGCCGAGAGAAAGAGGAGGGATTTGGAAGGTGGTGTATGGATTAGGGAAGGTGAATGTTGGGTGAAATGATGCAAGGGAGTGGCCAGGACTCCTTCAGAGCTCAAAATAGAGTTTGTGAGATGGTTGGATTTGCTCAACAAACTTGAAGAAGTGTTCTTATGGAATGATGAATTTGGTGAGGTACTTAGTGGTTTTTGATGATTTTGGATAATTGAGGTTAGGTTGGGGTTGCTTATCATGAGATCTCTTTGCACTGTTGAAACTCTTGCACTGCATTAATCACTGGCATTTATCCATGAATCATGTCAAACACGAAATATTTTCAATCAACTAAAGAAAACAGAATTTCATTATCTAGTTGCCTATTTCATGCATGGGAAAACTTGTAGAATAATGTGAAACCTTTATGATATATAATGCAAGGCTGAAGATATCAGAAATGACAATTAAATCCTATTCTTGAAAATTGGTAAAATGCTGGCCTAAGTAGCAAAAAACCCTAAATTCTATGAGAAATCAAAATTCTGTCTTTTTGGGGTTGCATAGGAGTTCTTTCCTCAAACCATGGTCCTTGAAGGGAGGAGTGAGGTCAAATCCACCTACTAACAGCTTTTTGGTATCCCTTTATCATTCTAAGCTATTGCTACAGCAATGCACAAATGGAACCAAACTAATCAAATCCACAACTACTTGTAAAGAAATAATGCTAAAAACAATTCAACCATTAATCTATGAAATCAACTAAGCATATCAATACAATAAGAGGAGCCTTTGCTACTAGGTTTGGGCCCTAACCCAAGAGCTTCAGCCATCTGATTAAACTAAGTGTTGGATGAAGGAAATGCTCATTCTCATTATCATATCAGAAAATTACATAACAATGTATTCCACAAGTCTTGAACTCGAAAATGCTTAGTGCTTTTACATCAAAAATCTGAATCCTAATGAGGCTCTAGGCCTCTTTATTTATTCAAATTAAGTCTCCAAAAACTTTGTTAAATCTAGGGAGGCTTGGATCCCAAACTCAAGATGAACTTGCTCTTTAACTATCACTGGCTCAGCTACTTTTTGATCTTCATGACTCGACTACTTGCAACTCTGACCTAGTGTGATTTGATGGAGGAATATTCAAATGAGTGAGGATTAAATGAGGAGGATCTATGACCTACAATCTCTCCTCCTTGTTTCATTCGAGTTTCTTCCCTTGATTAGCCAAAATTGCCATGATTTTCCCTCAAAAACCTTCAATGAATGCACATTAGTCCACTAGACATAACATCTCACTTTTAGTCATCCCATTAAGAAAAATATAATCAAAATATGTAAGGAATTATGAGAAGAGTTTATTTAAATAATCTTGGAGGTGTATCAAGGTCCATAAATTTACCCAATGATGAGGCTCATCATCACCACCCTACTAAAATTTTTGCTCATCCTCTAAGTAACTCAATCTATATCCATGTCTTTCATTGATCTAGTGGCCTCCCTCACATCCCATGCTTCTACTATAGTTTCCTCTTCTTGTGCATAGAATCCTGCCTTCCTCTCTATCTCTTCCCACTGCTTTCTTTCTTCCTCTTCCTTCCTTCCTTCCAAGATTCCTAAGAGCAGTGGTGGACTAAGTTTCAAGCCAATCCAATTGACTTTGAGTCTTTGTAGAGCTTGCTTGTACATGGGTGTTATGTTTAGTGCCTCTCTCATTCTCTGGGGAGAATGGTACTCTCTGATTTTCAGGTTGTAGGGAAAAGAGTTCCATCTCCTTTGGCAAGCTTGCATGCTATCATCCCCTAACAAACTGAACATGTCTTCAAAGTGTGCGATTGCAGCAAGGTACCTAGGTGCATGATTAGGGTCATTTGCAATCAGGTTGTGGGTGTTGATGACAACCATTGGATTTGATTTCTCAGCTCTTATCATGAGGGGTTATGTCTCTTCTCTTTCCATTACTTTCTTAATCTCTGCAACTCTTGCCTCCTCATGATTCATCCATGATGCCAAAGCCATCAATTGCAAGTCCCATGGTTTTGAATTTGGGTCCCACACATTGAAATCTATTAAGGCCAAGTTCTGTAGGTAAAACTTAGACATTTTAGCTCTATCCTCCAAGGTGCTTTGATCACAGAGATCAATGAATTGTCTATAGCCTTGGAAGGGAATAGTATTTTGCAATTTGCACCCACCTATGTGTTATTTCCCTTTCCTTTTCAAGCTCAAAGAATAAGGCTGGAGATATTAGAAATGATAATTAAATCTTATTCTTGAAAACTGGTAAAATGCTAGCCTTAGTAGCAGAAAACCCTAAATTCTATGAGAAATCAGAATTCTGTCTTTTTGGGGTTGCATAGGAGCTCTTTCTTCAAACCATGATCCCTTAAGTGAGGAGTGAGGCCAAATCCACCTATTAACAGCTTTTTGGTATCCCTTTATCCTTCTAAGTTATTGCTAAAGCAATGCACAAATGGAAGCAAACTAATCAAATCCACAACTACTTGTAATGAAATAATGCTAAAAATAATTCAACCATTAATCTATGAAATCAAATAAACATATCAGTACACAAAGAGGAGCCTTTGCTGCTAGGGTTGGGCCCTAACCCAAGAGCTTCAACTCTCTCAGTCAACTCAGTGTTGGATCAAGGAAATGCTCATTCTCATTATCATATCAGAAAATTACATAACAATGTCTTCCACAAGTCTTGAACTCGAAAATGCTTAGTGATTTTACATCAAAAATCTAAATCCTAATGAGGCTCTAGGCCTCTTTATTTATACAAGTGATGTCTCCCATGACTTCCTTAAATCTATGGAGGCTCGGCTCCAAAACTCAAGATGAACTCGCTCTTTAACTATCACTGGCTCGGCTGCCTTTTGATCTTCATGACTCGGCTGCTTGCAACTCTGAGCCAGTGTGATTTGATGGAGGAATATTCTAATGTGTGAGGATTAAATGAGGAGGATGTACTCATTATCCACTCTTTTCAACATCCCTTATGCTTCAAAGTTGAGATAAAGTATGAAAGTTTAGGGGAGAGGCGGCTATAGGACATCCTATAGGTATCTTGTAGAAAATCATGTAGCAGCCTATCCCACAAAGGAAACCACCTGGTTTGAATCCATCTTCAGAACAAGGACTCCAAGGATGAAGAAGCTCCTCTAGAGTTCAGCAGCAACAAAAAATATCACCAGCAGCAGCAAAGGAAGCCATCACCTGCACATCAACAAGAAGACAACCCATCAGCAAAATAAGATCAACAAAAATGAAAAAGGCAATCAAGAAGATGTACCTGTGTCATGAGAAGCATAACAAAATCAACTCAGTAGCAGCATGCATGTCTCTCCAACAACCATCAAGTAGGTAAAGGTATGCAATATTCTTGACCTCTTGTCTTGAGCATATTATAGTTATAAATTTGTTGTCAATGCACGAGAGATGGGGTTTTATAAGCTAAGGATGGGTCAGCAGTCTCATCCACCTTCAACTAGTTAATTGCGGCTCAATCTTTCACTCATGCAATGTTGAAAAGTCAAAAATATGAAGGGTGGTGATTTCAAGGAATGGGGACAACAGTTAAAAGAATAAATTTTTGCAAAGGCCAAATCACCACAGCAGTCCAAGCCCTCCATCCACTTTATATTCACTATATATCCATCATTCGTCCATCCCATTTCATAATTTCAAGAGCAAACCCTATACTTAGTGTCACCCTAAAAATTTCTTAAAAAATAAACAAACCATCCTCTCCATTTTCACAAACCTACATCATTTCTTATCACTCCCATACAGTTAGAAGACTCTGAAGAAAGAAGGAATGACTACTACAGGAAGGCAGAATGTTGCTACAGGAAGGAAGAAAGAAAAAAATTGTGTTAAAACCCAAAATGACGGTTCCTAAGAGAGACCTATTAAAAACAGAGAACTCTAAGGCCATTCAGCAATCATCTAAGCCATAAAAGAAGGGAAGAAGGCAAACTAATGGTCTCAAGAAACAGTGATTTTCTATGCACAAATAGATTTTTGGGCTTGTCCTTGCAGAACTTACAGCCAAGATTCTTAAGAGAAAGGACTGAGGAATGCACAAAAGAGAGGCCACCATGGCCATGAATTAGGCACAATGAGGTCACTAAGTTGCTCAGAGGATGAGCAACACTTTCAGCAGGGGGGTATGATGGGCCTCTAAATTAGACATAAATTAAGGCACATGCCTCTAAATTAAACATAAATTAAGGCCTATGACCATCATTCAACACATTAAACCTCTATTTTTTCATTAGATAATGTATTTTTAAATTTAATATATTCATTAGTAAGGTTTATGAATAATTGCATATTTGTGCCTAATATCATTTATTTTTGTGGAATATTATGAGAATATTTGGCAGATTATGAAGATTTGGAGGAGGAGATAATTTAGGGACTTTCTCCCTACTATAGGAGGATCACTATTAAATAATAAATCAACAATATATTATGGAATTATGGCACGGATTGTGGAACTCCAATGATTGAGAAAACCTAGGAATGTGTTCCCTGCCATTTAATGAAGATTCCTAGTATTGGGAACCAGATCCACTAATTAAGGGATTTTGGTGGGGAAAGATTCCTCCATTCATGGGGAATGATTTCTAATCATTTTTCATAAGTACCAAGTCGAATTTGCCCCTAGGGAGAGATTTTCATTAGTGTTCTTGTGGAGAGAACTCGTATTTATGCAACTCCATTGTATTTTCTTGTAGGGATGTAATTATATTGATGAAAATAATGAAGATTGGTGTCATGTTCAGCTTCTAAATATTTTTATCCTCCATAGATCTCTGATTTTCCTTGGGTTTGGCCATCCCAGGAGCCTTAGAGCCCTTTTGTATCATTTTCTTTCCTTCTTTTCACTTTTTATTCACATGCATCTCTTGTTTTTATTTCTTTCTATTTCTGCATTTAGTATTAATGATTTCTTGTTGTAGGATTGGGTTAAATGGTTTATGTAAGTTCCTTTCTAGGATCACAAGTATCATTTAATCCTTGGAAAATCTTTGGAAGGTCATAGTAATCATTGAGCTACTTGGATTAGCTTTATTATTCCCAAATCTAGATTTCTGGAACTCCTTTGTGGCAAAGAACAGTAAATTTCTACTATTTTTTAGAGCATGCTAACGAGCTTCAATCGAGTTGGTTTCACTTGCATTAGATCAAAAAAACATTCTAGTTCATAAAAAAAATCACCCCACTACATTTTCACTTGATTAGGTTAGTCATTTTATATATTTACTAGCTCACTAGTTCTCGAATTTCTAGATTTTCGACTAGTAATTTTGTGTTATTTTTTAGCATGGGTTAACAGATATATTTTTGAGTGATTCCACTTGGAATGGTGACCTAAGACTTCCTAGTCAGTAAAAAAAATCCTCCCATCCAATTTGGATTTGATTTTCTTGGTCATTCGATGAATTATAATTTCGTATAGTAAATCTGTAACATCTTGTAGTAAATCAAGGGATCCTGTAGGAGAACTAGGAGATCTTGTAAGAGAACTAGTACATCTCATAGGAAATCCTGTAGCAGCCTTTATTGAGCCTAAATTGATAAAAATCATCATTGAAGCTGGGATTAGAGCCCTACTTGACCTCCAAGCCATCAAAATCATTGTACCCCTCTTGCTCCACACCTGTCTCCCCTGTCAAAGATCAAGGAAAGATTAGCATTTGCATTCATAAAGAAAAAATAATTTAAAAATGAGTTCTTTTATATTTACACATGCACATAGCAGTTAGTACTCTCTAGATCAGATTTCATAATCATTTAGTTTGAATCATCACATGTGATAAATCTGGTTAAGCTAGGTTTATTTTACATTTAGTTCGTGATCTTTATGCAATTAGAATAGGTTTCTTTCCTTGTACTTTCTTTCTTGCAATAGGTTAAGGTTCCATTTTGAACATTTCATTCTCTGCAATTAGTTTAGGATTTGACTTCAGTACATGCACTCCATTACATCATGACATCAAAATAAGGACACATTGTATGTTGCACATATAGTGTCGATACCTCTTAAGTTTGTACAAACCCCGGGTTGATAATTAAAGTCGGTAGCCTTGGGAGTTGCAGCATTCTTGTTGCAATACCAAGGCTCATCACCTTCTTCAAGTCGTCAACTATGTTGTAATCTATAATGGAAAGGATCTTTTGAAATGTCTTGGGATTTGTGACTTCTAAAATGTCGTTCTTATTCTTACTACTAACAAAAGCATATTTCGTTGCAGCTGGGTCCTAAACTTTCTCTGAGTGTTTTGTGCCCAGCTGACTGGTGGACTAGTCTTTCTTAACAGTTTTTCTTTGATTTTCTTCTTTGTCAACTATGTTGTGGTAGTTGTACCTTAGCTTCTCAAATTATATCATTTGGTCTGCTTCTGGGCCAAGTCATCACTCAGAGATTGTTTTTCAACATTACTCTTTTGGCCTGTGAGTATGTAGTTGAACATTGTTACCGCATACCCCAAACTCAGAGTGTCTTCAGTTGCAGCAACTTCTGGATTTTATTTTGTAGGATCAGTCTGCTCCTCAGCCATTACCGCATCAACAAGATGCGTAGAAAGAATTATCATGGTATGATTCCTTTGTGGGCACATTTTCTAAGAATGATATTCTTGATCATATGAAAAGTATTGATCTGCGCCCAAGTTTTCAAAATTCAATACAACATTGGAGCTCTGCACAAACTTTGCGGGTTTCTTGTTGCTGCTGCCAGAAGTTGTAGTCCTTCTAAATAGGTTGAATCTAGGAGGCTTGTTTTTCACAGTGCTCTCGTTTGATCTTTGGTTTAGTTCATCCAACTTATTTTACAGAGTCTTGACAGTACATGTCAAGCTCTCAAAATCAATAGTTTCTTTCTCTTTGGCCTTACTCACAAAGGCTTGATACCTTCTACCTATGTCTTGGAGTCCTTAGTTGGTTCATCATCTGAAATGACTCCAATCATTTGCAAGTTTTTTTCAACCATGATTGCCTTTCATAATTTTCGGTTAGTTTTTGTTTTGCAATTCTCTTTATAAATTGTGCAATGTTGGTCGGCAAGGTAGAAGTGTAGTAATCAATGGTGATGGAGTCATGAGATTTAGTGTTTGCTGAGAACTTATTCAAAATGCAGTTAAAAATGTGATTAAAATATTTCACTTTTTCCTTTTTCCCCATCTTAAGACTGCCTAGTTCTTTTAATAACATGGCGAGGGTCTTGCCATCAACAAATTTATCAAGGAATAATTTCTTAAACCCCCTCCAGTTCTAGATCGAATTCGGAGGAAGGCTATGTTACCACACATCTGAACTACAATCTAAGATACACAAAAATAGTCTAAATCCAACATCGTCATAGTGTAACTCAAGTGTCTGTAGATGTAGGTAGAATTTATCTAGATATTCCTTCGTCTTTACTGCTCTATCAGGGTCATACTTCATTAGGAGCTTTTTCAGAAGCCTTGGCATCTTATGTAACGCACCCGGTAGTGCAAGTGGGTCCTAAGACATCCAATTCAAATCTTTTTCTACCATGTACCCATCCAATAGCTCTCTCAAACTTTCAGGTGACGGGGTTGATGGCCCAGTGTTGTTCATAAGGTTGTGCAGTCTCGAGCTGAGAAGAATTTCCAACTTCAGGAGCGCATGTAGGGGAGTTGCTAGGAGTTTACTACCTTGACTAGAGGAAGTAAAATTGGGGTTGGTAGATTTATCAACCATAAAATTTTGGCTGCCCTCCTTCTAGTGCTAGAAATGTTGACGGTGTTGGACTCGCCAACATTCATGGGATCTCCCTAATGTGAAGTCCTAATTAGACCTAATCCAAGTGGATATTGGTGGCCACCTTCTTATTCCAACTATACCTCTATTCAGTTTCATTTGTTTCCTTTCCTATTGCAATATTTATTATTTTTAGCAGTTTTTCAGGTCTTGAACTTACGGAGCCATTTTGACCCCCTAAACGACGTTTTTTTTTAGGTTCGCAACAAGCCCGTGACCGTTGCGATGCCCCTGCCACAAATCCTGTGTTACTCGAAGAGATACTTCCAACAAGGTATCATACATTCCAAACGAAGATAATAAGACCAAGTTACGACCCCGAGAAGTGTGATGCCCTGCTAACCCCAATGAGGCCCACAAACTCTTGTTGTTCCATCTCATGGGGTTAGGGTTTTTGTTGTTTAGGGTTTTCCCTTGTTGTTCTATAGGCCCTTGAGCCTCATTCTAACGCAGTTCAAAGGCATGTAGCTACCACTTCTCTTCTCAAAGATAAGCTACCATCACCTAAGCTAGTTTATTTCCATTTCTGTTTGTAAGCATATTTCAGTATTTTATATTAATGAAACGAAGTGTTACTTCTGTTGCATCTATGTATTTATGGTTATATTTATGATTTTTTGCATTCATGTTTAAGTCTGGATTAATACCTCACACTGTTTGGTGTAGGAGTCCCATCTGGTATAAAGGCCCGTTTGTTGAATCCTTAAATATTTTCCTTGACTCTAACTGTCAACAAGAGATAGGGATGCAATGGTGTCTTCAAAAAGAAAGAAGGCAAAATACTTGCTAATATTTTTCAAATGGGGTAGCAAGCTAAGTGGGCTTGATTATGGGGGAAAATCCACAGTTAAGCACGCTTGAGCTAGAGGTGATCTGGGATGGGTGACCTCTCAGGAAGTCCTAGTTATCGGGTGCAAGCCCCTGAAGTGATGATTGACACTATGTGATTCATTTCACTAGTTTCAATCCCATTTCTTCACCCCTGTGAGCATCACCCGATGCAATGAGTGCTAAGTGGACTATTCAAAAATCATGAGAAATTAGTCAGTTACGACTACCTCTCATGGAAATGGTCATAGATGAGTGACTTACTTAATGCCGCTGAATCCCAAAAAATGATATCCAACAAGAATGTGTGTCTAGTGAGTATTCAGGTTCAAATGTGCCAAGGTTCTTCTACTATGAAGAGGGGAGAAAATTGAGCCTCTAAGTGAGAGGTAATAGCACTACCCAAGAAGAGACACACATGAACCGGAAGGATCTGTCTAACATCAAGTTGAATAGTCCACAGAGGATGTGACAATCGTTATGACCAACAAATGAAGAAAGGTCTACCTAATATCCTGTGGAATAGTCCACAAGGATGGGATAGTAATAACAACCATTATAGCACATTCTCAATAAGATAAGTACTAAAATAGCTAAAATAGTTCAACTATCTTAGCACATGTGAAAGCAAACATGAAATACAAACATCCGCAGAATAGTATTACAAACATTCATAATCCATGCATGAAGAATGCACTGGCCTTGAAGACTTATGTTATTAAGTAAAAATTCCAAGATACATGTTTACAATGTACATCACTAGCTCCAGTAGTGGAGCATTGGAGTCACTCCTTGCTCCTCAAAGAACTAGCTTATCTCTCTAATGCCTTGCGGGAGGAGCCATGGTGAAAATTCCTTTTCTCATAGAATGAAGGAGTATATATAACCAAGGGTGACTCTTTGACTACCCTCATGACTATTCAATGTCCTATGACTTTTCAACTTACATGACTCTTTACATTCCATGTGTGTCCTTTGGATTTTCACTTTACAATACATTTTGAATACAATATACATGATCCACAATAGTGATCTGGCATATGACCACTCATGACATGACATGACACTAATGACATGGACTGCTTGATGATTTGGGAATGTCAAGTCACTGTTGTTGCTAAGTGTTGGATGTCTTCTTGAATATGTTTTCTCTTCACCTCAGCATGGCTTGATGATGCAAAATATTCAATGATCTCCATCCTTGGATAGTGATCTTGAACTAGTGTCCCTTTGCTTTCTCTTGATTGATCAACTTGTAAGTTCATCTGTAAGAGAGTCTTTAAGCATGACTCCCTCCTTCTTCTCCTTTTCCATCATCTTTCCAAGGCATTATAGGGTACATGTTCTACTAATTCACCCATAACGAGACGACATCAATCTGAAAACAGCCTAGTCGAAGATGATATATTTTGATAAACCAACTAAACCTATAATAAGTGACAGACTGGGAAGAGGGACTCAGTGACTGCACAGTGCATAGCTCACCCAACCAGGGGAAAATAGTGAGCTCTAAGACTATGCAATATGCTGCTCGGGCAGATTTCAAGGACAAGACTATGCAGTTTCTGGAGGTAGTGGGGCAAGCTGAGGGAATGGACAATAGGATAGCTAACTGCACATTTCTAGGAGTCAAGGGAGGTTGGGCTACTACACAGTTGCATAGTTCAAGGTCTCATGGAATGAGCTTTAGGCTTTAGGATGTGAAGTGCACAATTTAAGTTAGGTTGGGGACATGATTGCTGAATTTTGGAGGTCAAGGTCAGGGCTTGGGCAAAGAAATTGCGCAGTGCAAAAGTCATGGGAGACAGGAACTACAAATTGTGCAGTGTCAAGCAGCAAGGTCATAGCTAGAGGACTGAGACTGTACATTTTACATCTGATGAGAGGCCCAATGAAGCTAGGTTGCTCGGTCAGGAATTTTTTCTAAAAATGTCTAAGTGTGGGATCAGTGAGATAGGTGATGAACTATGATGAACTTTGACTGTGATCACACACTTAGAATATTTGAATCACACAAAAACATAGGTCACCCAAACACATAAAAAAATCATTTCCCTCTATGTGACAGCTTTACGACAAGTTAGGACAAGTGCGACACTTAAGATAGACTTTGGGACGACCGTGAAGACACTTGTGTGAAAGTGCTCAGAACTTTGTGATTGAGTGTGACAGATGTTTACATAGTTATAACAACTCATATACACAAATATAGGCCCTTGAAACCACTAGAATAATCTTGTAAACATTGTGCGACAACCAAACATTCCAAAAGACAAAAATTTACCCAACATGCAAAACGGAACACAACACTTCAAGAAATCTCACAAAATAAGCTTTGATTTTCGTGATGATAATGTACAAGACCAATGAAGGCTTCAAAATTGAGTGTAACCCAAACTTTAGAGGGTGTTGTAGCAACTACAATAGGTTATTACATCATAGCACAATACATATTCAATTATATATGGCCTAGTAAACCTATAGTGAGTCTATTGTTCAAGATTTACAGTAGGATACATGTGTTATCTTTCCTAAAGGGGGCAGGAAACTTTTATTGGATGGTGGTATACTACCATCATACATCGCATTAAAAGGGGTATATCAAGCTCCCCCCTCCTAGGCAGTTTACAAAAACACCTTCCTTCTTTCGTGGGATGACATGAAAACCACAGTTTTCCACCAAAAAAATAATATTGAGTTATAATAGGAGGAAGCCCTTGTTAATCATTCCTACCAATGGGTTGAGGACTCTATGGTATTTTTTCCTACTGTCATTCGCTAGAAATTACCTTCATGGATGGGGATTATGTCATTCCTTAGTTAATTTTCTCGAGCACGCGAACTACAGCAAATCTTAGAATTGTGATGTACGAAAAGGTTTCCTAAATCCTCTTCAATAAGAGTGATAAATAAAAAGAAAGAGAAAAAATTATATCAAAACCCAAGGCTTATGTCATGGAATGTGTCAACAATGTTGGAGAAACTCATCTGGCTCTAATTAAATCCAAAAAATGGAGGTGATTTTATAATTTCTTGTGGTTCTATTAGGAGTTGTCGACTACTACTACTCAGTGAATTTGGCCCTTGTGAGCACTTTGAATCTTTAGGCATCCTGATGGTTATATATTCGTTAGGTGTTGGACAAGGAATGACTGATAACCCAAAAGTTGGGATTACATTTCTCTCTCCTCCACACCTTGAATATTCATTACCTCAAGTTGTGAGTATAAATCCAACAAGATCTATCGAATCATTTTATTTTTCATTTCGATGCCCATCCATTTACGATCCTCATAACTATAGTCTAGATCAAGAAAATGTGAACATATATACATTTAATCAATCCTTTAGTAGTTATATCAATGTGGGAACAGTTTTTGTCTTCATTGCTAGGCCTGCATAAAAGGATAACAAGATACACTCTTCACCCTTTCTCAACCCCGACTTTGCAATGTTTACAACTTTTATGGAATTATAGTGTTTTTATCCAATCCGGATCACTATTCATCACAACATGTCTAATAAAATATACTTAACAATCCAAAAAAATCTACACTATTATAGTTTTATTTCGCTTTAGATTTATAGCTTTGTAGATTACTATTAATAGTGTATGCATGTGAATTCAAATTAGATAGAAAATAGAGAAAAAAGAAAACAACATCTCACACACACATTTGACAAAAGATATGACCTGCAAAACCCTTTCGGGAGGAAAACCCAGTTGGAAGGTGAGGTCGTTTTGGTCTCTTTCTCAGAATGGAAATATGGTTGTGAGTACAAAGAAGTGTGCTCAGTGGGCCATTGATCCAGGTGGATATTGGTGGCCACCCGCTAATTCCACGTGGATCCCCTCTAGTGCTTCTTTCAGTTCTTTTAGTTTCCTTAATTATATCACAGTTTACTATTTTTAGTAGTTTTTCGGGTCCTAAACTTCCAGAGCCGTTTTGAGGCCCTAAACGACGTTTTTTGGGAAATCTACCGCCAGCGATTTTTCTGCCTAAAGATCATCTTTTCCGTCGTAGTCCTCGGAGAGATCTTTCCAATGGGCTATCATGCACGTCAAACAGAGATAAGACGACCAATTCGCGACCCCGGGAAGTTGATGTACCAACTTACCCAAAAACGAGGCCCACAATTTGGCGTTTCATCTTCCAGGGTTATGTTTTGGAATGTGAAGGGTTTTTCCATTGTTTCTCAACAATAAATAGGCCTTCTAGCCTCATTGTAACACAGTTGAGAGGCATGTAGCCACACATCTCTTCTTAGAGATAAGCTACCATCGCCCTAGCTGGTTTATTTCTATTTCCGGTTGTAAGCATATTTTAGTATTTTTCATTAATGAAATGAAGTATTATTTCCGCTGCATCTTTGTGTATATGGTTATC
>APFE031698346.1:147321-239788 GCA_000404065.3 Pinus taeda | reverse complement strand
ATCCCCCCCCCCCCCCCCTCTTAGTATTATTTCCAACAAGGCTTTTCAGACGTCTTAGGCCTCATAATTAATAAAACTAGTAAATGAGTGGGGCTTCCAATTTTTCTTAGAAAAGTAGGTAGACCCAGACACAAGAAACAACTTGTTGCTTGCCTAATCGATTACTAGATCAAAGGACCTAAGGGAAAAATAGAGGCACTGGAACCCCCAAAAAAGAAATACCACTTACAAATAAGAAAAGCATCCACATTATTGATGATACATGAATAGAGTGTACCTTTAACCTCAAAGATCCAACCAACTCTCATAATCCAACAAGAGAATTCAACACATAAGAGCTAATATCCAATAACCAAAACATGTAACCCTAAGTTAGATTTTTCCAAGCTTAAGTTCCAAAGGATATCCATGATAGGGGAATGTTCTTACTAGATTTTTTCCATTACTCCTGCCCATCGAGTGCACATCCATGATTGATTCATTATCCCATACCATTAAAATAATTTTGTGCACAACATTCAAGGAATAGCATAAAGTTAAGAGCATGCATGTGAAAGGGTTATACATAAGTCTGGTTCAATCCCTCCACCTCAAATGTAATATATCTATCTTGATTATGTGTCAAGTGTCCATTTAATGCGAGGGTACCAGTGATGATTTGATAATGAGATAGACTAAGGGATGAGGTGATAATATAAAATCCCTCTTTTCTTTAACATCCTTTCTCAAAGTTGAGAGGTCTGATTAGCTTGATTATCTACTTGGCAAATTTTGATCTCAAGGAGCTTGAAAGAATGGAATCTTTTGGAGATGTCTAGCTTCCTCGTGAGATCAAGCTATAATGGAGACAATCCCGTTATTAGAAGGGAGGGATTTCAAAGCCATTGTATGATTATTAAACTTGAACCCTAAATAACTATTAAACTTCTTATTCCCAATCTAGATGGAAGGAGTAGGCCCTAAAGAAAAGTGCAAGTTTTAGTTTGGTTATTTGAAAATTCTCCAAGACCCCATGCAAATTTTGTTTTTTGGTTTCCTCCAACGTCAATAACGATCCCTCTTGCATCTATGACCCCTCCATCTCTTAGTACAGTTAATGACATATGTACAAGCTCTTGGGCAAGTGTTATGATCTAAGCAAGTTTGTTTGGTGTTTAAGGATTGTCAAAGCTTTTGTAAGAGTAAGCTAATCTTGTAGTGAAGATACTTTATTTCTTCCCATAAATTTGATAGGAATCTAGTAGAAATTTCAAGTGTAAGCAAAGTCCTACCAATAATCCAAGATCTTTACATGGTGGAACAATGTTCTTGGGAATTTTGCCCAATTTTAAATTGATTGAAATTGTCAAAATTTTAAATTGATGGAAACTCGTATAAAAATGTATTACAAAATTAGATAAACCTACTTTATATAAACAATTTCTTTATAATATTAATTCACACATATCTTTAAACTAGCACAACCACATTAATAAATGTGGTTGATATACAACAATAGGCTTATATCAATCACATGCACAACCACATTAATTTAATATCATATTTGACATTTAAATGATAATACAAAATCTTAACATTAACTTAAAACCATAATCTAAAAATCTTGTAAACAAAAAAAACAATCTTAAAGGGATTGCTTACTCTTGTATAAAATCAAAAGTAATATCATTTAAAATATTGTAAGAGATGCTAAGTGATACTTAATGTATTTTTGGTGAAAGGTCGAAGGGAATGATTAGTCATCACTATATAATAATGAATGAGGGAACCACTGTATCATTTCTTATTGGCATGGCAGGCTTTTATAAAAACAAATATTAGATATATAAGCCCGTTGTCACGATAGAGTGAATGTACATTAATTTTACCCAAGTATGGGATATTAGTTGAATCTGTAGTATTTATTTGGGGATATATTTATATATTATCGTACTTAACCTCAATTCATTGGATTTGGTTAAAAAAACTTTTTCCACCACATTTTGTCAAAGAGATCACCCTATCAAGTGAATTCCTTAGTATCATACTGTCATTTGTATAGTTTTTAGGCAAAAGCCCTACGCCATCTCCTAAACGAAATACCTAATTCGATGCACCCACTCAAAAATATACAATTGATATTTCGAAATTTTGAAACTCTAGCAACGAAACAATAACATAAAAATACAAATTAACCTTACACAAATATATTAAAAACACAAATTAACCTTGCACAAATATATAATCACCAAATTAACAAAAAATAAATAAAAAGATCCGATTAAATAAAAATATCATAAATATATAGTCACAAAATTAACCGAAATTAAATAAAAACACTATAAAATTAATATAGCTCTTAAAACCTAAAATACCCTTCACGATAAAGAATAAACACCCTCAAATGAACTCATTAAAATAACTAATCTCGCACCTTCAAAGATCTAATTCTGAAGTGTCAAATACTTTCAAATACTTTGGATGGAATGTAAGGAAGAAATATTAAATAAAAATTCAATAAAGAAAGATTGAGTTAATTAGAGCAAACAAAAATCGTCAAGTGAATGGTGTCATCATCTTAATTTGAGTTAATTAGAGCAAACAAAAAATCGTCAAGTGAATGGTGGCATCATCTTAATTTGAATTCATGTTATGGTTGAAAATTTGGAACGCGCCGGTTAGAAAAGGCAAACGGTTATTTTGAAAGAAAAGCATAAATCGAAAATAACACAAATAATGAAACATATAATCGCCGCCATTCATTAAATGCAACATATAATCGCCGCCATTCATTAAATGCGATTCAAACGTATAATCACCGCCATTCATTAAATGCGATTCAGTTTAGTATGGGCGAGGAGTGATGTGTCCATGGTCGGCCAGGGCACAATGCAGAGAGAAGCGCTCTAGCTACTCCGACATCAGGTAAGTTTGGACGCTTGGCGGGCGAGGAGTGATGTGTCCATGGTCGGCCGGCACACAATGCAGAGAGAAGCGCTCTAGCTATCCCGGCATACGATGCTCCTGAGGTTGGATTGAGGAAGTCAGTTGCACGAAAAAGAATCTTGAGCTCCTGAGATCAATTCCTTTGGTGCACTCACTGAGGAAGACTCATCTTGCTTCTAACATCAGCTTTACAACAGGTATATAGAGGGCTCTACCATCTAGAATTAGAAGTTACATGGTCAATGAAATTGCTCTGCCTACTGCTTGAATCGTATCTCTAACAATGCTGCAGGAATAAATGGTTTTGTTCACTGATAATTCTACCTCCTCAGATTAAAAGAATAAAATGCTCCTGAACCTACTCCATCCATCTTATCCTGTGACGGGTCAATTTTCTGGTTCATATAGCCGCAAGGAAGTCGAGGAATGGAGTGCTCTTTCCGCGGACAAACCACAACAGTTCATGCGATATGATGGCGGCCTTCTTGGTTGTTTATGGTGTCTGCTGTGTTGTTTTGTTTCTTTTAATTTTATTTTTGGTTTTCTGTTTCCATGGATTTTGGTGGTTGCGGGCCCTCTGGTTATTTTGTTCTGAATTTTAAGCATGGCCATGCCAATTTTTTGTTTGATATCTTGTATTTTCTGTTTGCTTTCTCCTCTGTTATCTATTGTTTTCATAGTTTTTATCCTTTGGGGTTAATAGATGGGAAATGAAACCGGTCCAAATAACCTAGCTGATGCAGGCTCTACTGATTCTGCTGATGCAATGGGCAGGTATGCTTGGCTTCATTTGTCTTATTTTAAATACAAATTGTAATGTGTCTTGTTTTAAAGATTAGAATCGATGCAGATTACACTGATGCAATGGGCGCAGGCGAGGTCCTCACAGATTTATGCACCGTTTTCGCACAATATCGTTAGTACAACTTCCGTTTAAACCCGCAGTCTAATAGAGAAGGGCCGCTGGGCCGCTGTTTGCAGGCGAAAAGGAGATAGGAGGATGGGCCGGCTTTTGCCTCTATTTTAACTGGGGATGGATTGATTAAGGAATTCTACTGTCTCAGGGGAAGTTATTTCTTAGATATCTAGCAAGGCTAGAAAGAGATCAGACGTAGAAGACGTCTTCTGTTATTCCCTTCTGTAGAGATTGGGGGAAGGTATCCATCTCCTCCTGCTTTTGGAGCTGGAGCCTATCCAGATGTCTAAGGTATGCTTGAATTATCACGTAATTTGTTTTAAAGTTTAGAACAAGCAAGGTGAAGGAAGGAACTGTTTAATATTTTTGTCCTTTTTTGAGACAGAAGGTCAGTCCTCTTTTCGACCCAAACCCATGTATCAATGGGCAGGTATGCTTGGCTTCATTTGTCTCATTTTAAATACAAATTGTAATGTGATTTGTTTTAAAGTTTATAACCGATGCATAAAAGTGATGCAAGGGGCACAGGCAACGCCCTCGCATTTCTATGCACCGTTTTCGCACAATGTCGTTAGTACAACATCCGTTTAAACCCACTCAAATGCGCAGTCTAATAGAGAAGGGCCGGTGTTTGCAGGGGAAAAGGAGATAGGAGGATGGGCCGGCTTTTGCCTCTATTAAGGAATTCTTCCGTTTCAGGGGCAGTTATTTCATAGATATTTAGCCAGGCTAGAAAGAGATCCGTCGCAGGAAACGTCTTCTGTTATTCCCTTCTGTAGAGATTGGGGGAAGGTATCCATCTCATCTCCTCCTGCTTTCGGAGCCTATCCAGATGGTTAAGGTACGCTTGAATTATCATACATTTGTTCTAAAGTTTAGAACAAGGAAGGTGAAGGAAGGAGCTGTTTAATATTTTTGTCCTATTTTGAGACAGAAGGTCGGTCCTCTTTTGGTTCAAGAGATTTTTGATATTTTTTTAATATTTCTTTCAAGATTTTTTGGTTTTATATTTTGTTAGTTCAATGTGCTGGAAAATTATCTCCAGCCATAACAAGTCTGATGAAGATTTCACAAGTCACAAGTCCAGTGGGGGCAGGGGAAGGCGAAGGAGGAGGTATTTTAAGTTAAATCTAACTATTATTTTGCTGCATAATTATATCAGAAGCATTTTTAAGAATTTAAGAATTTATATCATGTGCCTTGTAATGTAGGTAAAGAAAGGTGAAGGAGGAGGTATAGTGGGGGCAGGGGAAGGCCCAGGAGGAGATATCTCCTGACATATGTAAGGTGTAAGATTTTTGTTTTTGCATAAGATAGACTTACTTTTGCATATAATTTGTGTTCAATATTTTTTTGCAATTTACAGTTATGGTTAATATCTCTGATCTCATTTCAGAAATTTTTTTTTAGGCCCTCGACTACTTCCGGGTGGTAGGGAGAGCAAGGAAAGGCCAACTGGCAGGAAATGGAAGGGTGGGGAACAACTAACCAGCCAGGTCATGACGAGGGTGAACAGTACAAAAGGGGGGAGAAGGGAACCAGGATGGACAAGGAAGAAAAAGATTGAGCAATAAGCCGGGAAGGTTGAGGAGAACTGTGGAAGGAAGAAGGAAGACAGTTGCTTAAGCAACCGCTGCGAAACCCCAGTGAGGAAGACTGCAACGAGGAAAGAGTGGCAGGAGTTTGGAGTGGCTTGATTGGCGACTCAAGGGTAGTAGAGGCATCTGCAGCATAACAGGTAAGGGATTCGAACTCCTAAACTGCGTTACACCTTAACACTGATAACCAAGATATGCAAATATAAAATTCTCCATCACTGCAACAGTGAGTAGTTAAGAATTGGTTCTGTTCATCATTTTGTTTTCTTAATGGCTGCCCATATGGTTAGAACGAGCAATTCTAGAGCCCTTTGTCACTAGTTCTATTTACTGCAATCCTTGCTGCATATTTGATAGCCTCGATGATGGAACTCTCACCACTTATGCGTTAGGCATCAATTACTAGGACCTAGCCGATACCCTGCACTTTAGCTATCTCCGTGGTTAGGCCCTCTCCAATCTGTCCTCTTGACTGAGAGTGTGACCATTGCCTGCTTGCACATAACTGCTACATATTTTGCTAGATATTGCTGCATATATTGCCAGAGAAAGAGGACTCCATCACTGTTTAAATTCAGAAATATAATGTAAAGCATTTACTGGAGCTATGGGTTAAGTCCATGTGACCTTACGTGTGTGTGTATAACTGCTGTATATACTACCAGATATTGCTGCATATATTTCCAGAGAAAGAGGACCCTGCCATTGTTCAAATTTAGAAATGTAATACTGGAACCGTGGGCTAAGTTCGTGTGACCCTTACCTGTGTGCATATAACTGCTGCATATATTGCCAGAAATTGAGGACCCTCTGACTATTTAATTCCAGATTATAAATTACTTAAGCTGTGGTTAAGCAGCTGTGGGTTAAAGCTTCTGTGGGCAGTCAAATAGATTTAGAATGGTGGAGACTATGTCTCGAAGACCCTGTGACTATTTACTTTCAGATTTATAAATTACTTAAGCTGTGGGTTAAGCTTCTGTGGGCAGTCAAATGGATTTAGAAGGGTGGAGACTATGTCTCTGATATCCCTGAAGTTTAGAGGGTGGAGATATAGATCTCTGGAGCCCCTTTTGATCAAAGGGTGGAGATATTGATCTCTGGAGCCCCGGCTGATCAATGGGTGTGGATACACATCCCTGGAATCCCTGAAGTTTAGATGGTGGAAATATTAATCTCTGGAGCCCCTTTTTGATCAAAGGGTGGAGATATTGATCTCTGGAGCCCCTGCTGATCAATGGGTGGGGATGCGCATCTCTGGAATCCTAACTAACTAGCGGGTGGAGATATGCATCCCTGGAATCCCTTACCAATTGATGGGTGAAGATTCACATCTCTGGAACCCCGCATAAGGCTGGAGGGTGGAGGAAAACTTACCTCTGGAATCCCTGTATTGTCAACAGGGTGGAGACAGGACGACCTCTGGAATCTCTGGCTTAAATATGGGATTGGTTTCCAGCTAGGGGTGACACCTGCATAACCAACAGTTGTCAATGTTTGAGAGGAAATTAGGAAACCTATCCCTATGGTTTGAGGCAACTTAACAACCGTGATGTTCAGGAGTTAGAATCTAAAATAGTAAGAGCTGTCAGAATGGCATCCTGTGATATGTGTAGCCTTACATCTTGACTACAGTTATAAATAATGAATAATGTTGTACAGTAGATTGGAAACTTCTTAAAACCAGGTTATGGGCTGGTCCTCTGATTCCTTGTATATAACTAGTAGCATTATTTTATATATAATAGTGACACCCCGCACCTCATCTCGATCTGCATAATAATGAAAAGGAATCTGCTAAGAAATAATTGGCCAAACCCCTGAGGTTAGGAAATTAACTTTCCTTGCAACAGGGCCTGGAATGTGCCATGTTACAATCCCTTTATTGTTGCTTGAGTACAATTTTATCATTGTCATAAGCAATTCGTAGCGTAACAACTTAAATGCCTGTAGTATCACCTATGCTAATAACTTGAATGGCTGTAGCATCACTTATGCTAATAACTTGAATGCCTGTAGGCTGTAGCATCACCTAGGCTATCTTTCTAGTACTGTTACTTGTGCAAGATGATGCATTTCAAAGTTGTTAATTCTTTGCAACAGCTATGCTCATTTCCAAGGTTGGAAAAGCACCAAACAAGCCTATGCAAAGGATGGATTATGTTACATTACGCCAATGATGTGTTCTCAGTATGAGTGGTTTCCCTCTTTTCGTGACACTTTCATGATGTCAGTAAAAAAGAGTTGGAATAGGACTGCCTGAGTAGCATCACCTATGCTATTAACTTGAATGCCTGTAGCATCACCTAGGCTATCTTTCTAGTACTGTTACTTGTGCAAGATGATGCATTTCAAAGTTGTTAATTCTTTGAAACAGCTACGCTCATTTCCAAGGTTGGAAAAGCACCAAACAAGCCTATGCAAAGGATGGATTATGTTACATTACGCCAATGATGTGTTCTCAGTATGAGTGGTTTCCCTCTTTTCATGACACTTTCATGATGTCAGTAAAAAAGAGTTGGAATAGGACTGCCTGAAGGTGAAATTGGGGCTTCTTGGCCATACAGAAATCTAATTCGTTGGCCTTCTAAAAGGTCGCCCTGAAAAGACATGAGAAAATAATGAAGGATTATTTGGTTTTGAGGTAGGACATCACCTCGGTTACAAATCTATCTTGTTGTTTGAATGCTGGTCCCCTCACAGACTTAAAATAATACTTCACCATTGGCATGACCCTTATAGGCTTGAAATAATGCCTGCTGGGGTTCATGAGTCTGACACAATACCTTCTGTGCTTCTATTCCACCCCTTAGACAATTATAACAGCCTTAAATACAGGGTCACTTGCTGCCTTAGGTCACGTTTTAGATCAACACTTTTGGATGTAAAATGTCATGGTTTCTCACCAATAACTTGTTGGCACAGTGTCTTTGCATTTGGAAACTGGTTCTATACTCATTTGAACACAAAGATCTTTGAAATTACCCCCTGAAGTACTGATATAAATAAATTCAGGGTTATTTATGCAAATTTTTGTTCATACAACCATCCAGCGCTGAACATACGAATTGCTGTGCATCCAAATTTATTTCATTTAGATGTGGTTCACAGGGGTGAAAGTATACTGTTGCAAGGGAGAATCCATGGGTCACGGTTACAGATTTCTCAGCTCTCATTTAGTGAATCTAAAGAAAATACAAAGAACAGAAAAGAGAGAAACGAAATCTAACGTATGAGTGAAGAGGTCTCATTTCTAAGCATGAGAGGAGTCATCAGGTGGTTCGTAGGTATGATGATGAGATTTACTTCAGCAACAGTTTGGTGATTTCCTGTTGTTTATAATTCTTTATAACTTCATGTGTTTTTATTGCTGGTCATTGTGCACAATTTTATGCTTCACATGCATAACATCTCTTATCATGATATAATCAATCGATGTGCTTTATTATGATGGATACAAACACCTAGGAATCCTTTTTGGTCATGGTTCGTATGCTTCATTTTGCTTGCTGATTTATTCTCTCACATTATGAATGGTTCTTGAAAAACATAAAGACCCACTAACAAGTTTGAGGCCATTGGCCTACTACTTTAAGTTACCTGACGAAACTTACAGAAAAATCTTGCTCCAAGTGTTAAGCCAGGATTGACTAGACATTGCATACCACCATCATATATCACTCGAACGAGACAAGGTTATAATGCACACTTTTTATGTTGCTGTTCCACACGTGCCTTATTGGTGGGATAACTTAGGCATTTATTATATGTTTGATAGACTAGTTATCAGTTGTTGTACTTCACCCTAATGTTGCATTGTTTTCGTGATTAAGCCTCCACCATATGCATTGAATGATGTGGTGGGCACGTTTACTTGGACATCATTTTGATGCCCAATATGGTATGATGATGGACACGCCATGGAAGGGATTTAGTGTTATTTTAACCCTTTTTTCCTCTCAAAGTCTAGTATCTACATGTTTGCTTGTTGATTTACTCATGCTAGGGATAGTCATCTCTACTGTGCATTTATACACCTATGAGGAATTTTGTGGGCAAGGTTGGAAACGTGGGGTGTTAGCATCTTTCCATGAGATATTGATTGTTCTTTTAAACACATGAAATAAGAGATTTGTTGTAGACGAAAAAAAAGGTGTGTATATGTATGTAATAATGTAAGAAGGTAGGTTACAAATAGTATTAGAGCCCAAGTTACAACATTGGGCCTCGGGGTATTGATGACATGGAATACAAATGATGATATTGCTAGTGTATGTATGCTAAAAGATGACAATACACTGTACTCTTATTTGGTACGTGCCTCAATAATCACATATCGTAGGTACCATCAGGTAAAGGGGATGAGCCATAAGATGGTTGAGTACAGCTTCGATAGATCCCAGCATGGGTCGGAAGAAAGATCCATCGGATGGGAGAGGTTAGCGCAACAACTCAAAGTAGGAGAATCCCTTGACTAGGTTGACACAGTTAGGAGTCTCCAAGACGAGCAAATAAGTTACAAGGCTGACAATATCAAGGCCTAAAAAAGATAGGCAAAGGTCAATGCTGTCATCTTACAAAACCTTTAAGAATTACAGAGGCAAGGACAAAATGGACCAGGAGTTAGTCCTTGAAATAAACAAAGACACAAAGAAGCGAAAGAAGAGACAAATGGAGCAGATGGGAGTCAATCTTGGAAAAGGCACAAGTTGGGGAGTGATGATACAATAAAAGGGGGTACCCTTGTAGGTACCCTCGAGTGGGGAACTAGTACACATATGCAGTATTTTGAATCCCCTTCCAAGGGACACTATTGTCGTCAGAATAGGAAGGGAGTAGATTATATGCCCGAAGAATTCAAGAAGGCCTAACCCCCTACCTTTGATGGAGAAACGAGGAAGTCCGAAGAGGAAGAAGCTTGGTTGCTGGGAATGAGGAAGTTCTTCATGATTCACAACTACTTTGAAAACATGAAGGCAAGGGTGGCCACATTCAACTTAAAGGGAAAAGCAAATATATGGGGTGGGAAGACATGAAAAAAGTGAGGAATATACAGGAGGAAGATTTGACTTTGTGTGAGTTCAAAGAATTATTCCGAAGGAAATACCTGTCAGAGCGATACTTCGACAGTACACCAAAGGGGTTCTATGAACTCAAGATGGGGCAAATGATGGACGATGAATATGTCACCAAGTTTCTGGAACTATTGCTGTATGTACCCTACTTGAAGGACGATAAGGTAAAGGTCTAGAGGTTTGTCAGTGGGCTACCCTAGTCTATTAAGGATCACATTGAATTTGATTAACCCTAGACATTAGAGGATGCCATTAGAAAATTAAAGCATTGCTATGAGTAGTCATGACACAGGCCAGAAATTAAGGGTGGTTGGAGGCCAGAAGACAACAGGAAGAATAAGGAAATATGGCATAAGAAGGGAAGGAAAACACCAACCACTGGTAAAAAAGCAAAGTATACCTTAGCCAACACGGGCTGACTTCAACCAAAGTTCAAGCAAATTGAAAAAGGGTACGTGCATCAACCTATAGGAGGACAAAACAAAGTAGACGATAAGAAACCATTGCAGTGTTGGATGTGTGGAGCGAATCACCATAAGATAGATTGCTCGCAACAAAAAGATTTTAGGCCACAAAAGTACAATATTCAAGAAGCTCGCACTATGGGGGAGGTAGCACAGAGTATACCCAGGATATATGTTGCCGTGGACAATAGGTAGGCCTACGATCATAGAAATGGAAGGTAAAATTTGCAATCGAATTGTCTCTATGTTAATTGATCCTGGCTCCAATTATAGTTACATCACCCCTGAACTTGTAGATCATTGTCGGCTAGCCAAAGAAAATCATGCATAAGCATGGGTAGTCTAGCTTGCCACAAGGACAAAAAGAAGAGCAACTCACTGGTTAAAATCATGCTCATTTGAACTCAATGGCATGACAAACAAGGCAAACCTTAATGTTGCAGGGAGGGGTTGTAATGACCCCGTTCATGTGGTAAATATGTGGACATGATGCTCAGTACATTCATATATATATATATATACACATGTAAATTGCCTTGTCACCTTGCACATGTATAGACATGATAAATAATTGTGTACATATTGAGTGTACATTTGCATAAACATGGTAAACACTCGTACTTGTCCTTATGTACCATGTCACAAACATAATAATGAGCAACACCCAAATGATAAAAACCCTAATTAACGATCGAACATTAATATGACTTCTACCACTAGCGCAAAGGTCCCTCATTATGGTGACCACCTACAATAGCACACTCCTTTAACTCATGGAACCATGATGTGGTGGACTCGAAACACATTAAGTAACAAATTATGAGGCATCACATTAGGACATCTAGGTGATGGAATTGATTAAATATCAGTTAACAAGAATCAAAATAGGGGGATTACAATCGAGACAAAAGGAAAACCTAAGTAAGGTCACAAGGCAAGGGAGAGGCCGCAAAACACAAGAAAAATGCATAGGGTCAAACGCAAAGGGGGGGGAGCCGAAGGTGTTCATGGAGGGTATACAACCAGAGGGTGCAGGCACAAAAGGGGCCTCTTCGGCAGGCAATAGATATTTTTACAAATGAATCACACATGATGAATGAGATTTTTCCCTCCACCCACACCTGGCCAATTCTAGAACATGCCAGAACGAGGGCAACTGGTAGGTAGAGAGAGAAAGGAAAGGCCAACTGGCAGGAAATAGAAGGGTGGGGAACCACTAACCAGCCAGGTCACAAGGAGGGCAAACAATAGAAAAAGGGGAAGAAGGGAACCAGGAAGGACAAGGAAGAAAACGATTGAGCAATAATCTGGGAAGGTTGAGGAGAACTGTGGAAGGAAGACAGTTGCTTAAACAACTGTGAAACCCCAGTGAGGAAGACTGCAACGAGAAAGCAGTGGTAGGAATTTGGAGTGGCTTGATTGGTGACTCAAGGGCAGTAGAGGCATCTGCAGCATAATAGGTAAGAGATTCGAACTTCTAAACTGTGTTACAACTTATAGCATTGATAACCAAGATATGCAAATATAAAATTCTCCATCACTGGAACAGTGAGTAGTTAAGAATCGGTTCTATTCATCATTTTGTTTTCTCAATGGTTGTCCATATGGTTAGAATGAGCAATTCTAGAGCCCTTCGTCACTAGTTCTATTTACTGCAATCCTTGCTGCATATCTGATAGTCTCAGACTCTCAGTGATGGAACTCTCACCACTTATGTGTTAGACATCAATTACTAGGACCTAGCCAATACCCTGCACTTCAGCCGGATATTGCTGCATATATTGCCAGAGAAAGAGGACTCCATCACTGTTTAAATTCAGAAATATAATGTAAAGCATTTACTGAATCTATGGGTTAAGTCCATGTGACGTTGCCGGTGTGTGTATAACTGCTGTATGTACTACCAGATCTTGCTGCATATATTGCCAGAGAAAGAGGACCCTGTCATTGTTTAAATTTAGGAATGTAATACTAGAACCATGGGCTAAGTTCGTGTTACCCTTACCTGTGTGCATATAACTACTGCATATATTGCCAGAAATTGAGGGCCCTGTGACTATTTAATTTCAGATTTATAAATTACATAAGCTGTGGGTTAAGCTTCTGTGGGCAGTCAAATGGATTTAGAAGGGTGGAGACTGTCTCGAAGACCCTGTGACTATTTAATTTCAGATTTATAAATTACTTAAGCTGTGGGTTAAGCTTCTGTGGGCAGTCAAATGGATTTAGAAGGGTGTAGGCTATGTCTCTGGAATCGCTGAAGTTTAGAGGGTGTAGATATAGATCTCTGGAGCCCCTTTTGATCAAAGGGTGGAGACATTGGTCTCTGGAGCCCCAGCTGATCAATGGGTGGGGATACACATCCCTGGAATTCCTGAAGTTTAAAGGGTGGAGATATTAATCTATGGAGCCCCTTTTTGATCAAAGGGTGGAGATATTGATCTCTGAAGCCCCTGCTGATCAGTGGGTGGGGATGCACATCTCTGGAATCCCTAAGTAATTAGCGGGTGGAGATATACATCCTTGGAATCCCTTACCAATTGATGGGTGGAGATTCACATCTCTGGAACCCTGCGTAAGGCTGGAGGGTGGAGGAAAACTTACCTCTGGAGTCCCTGTATTGTCAGCAGGGTGGAGGCTGGATGACCTCTGGAATCCCTGGCTTAAATATGGGATTGGTTTCCAGCTAGGGGGTGACACCTGCATAACCAACAGTTGTCAATGGTTGGGAGGAAATTAGGAAACCTATCCTTATGGTTTGAGGCAACTTAACGACCATGATGTGCAAGAGTTAGAATCTAAAATAGTAAGTGCTGTCAGAATGGCATCCTGCGATATGTGTAGCCCTACATCTTGACTACAGTCATAAATAATGAATAATGTTGTACAATAGATTGGAAACTTCTTAAAACCAGGTTATGGGTTGGTCCTTTGATTCCTTGTATATAAGTGGTGGCATCCTTTTCTATATAACCAGTATAACCAGTGACACACCTCACACCTCATCTCGATCTGCATAATAATGAAAAGGAATCTGCTAAGTAATAATTGGCCAAAACCCTGAGGTTAGGAAATTAACCTTCCTTGCAATGGGGCCTGCAATGTGCCATGTTACAATCCCTTTATTGTTGCTTGAGTACAGTTTTATCATTGTCATAAGCAATCTGTAGCATAACAACTTAAATGCCTGTAGTATCAACTATGCTAATAACTTGAATGGCTGTAGCATCACTTATGCTAATAACTTGAATGCCTGTAGCATCACCTAGGCTATGTTTCTAGTACTGTTATCAGGAGGTTGTGGCTTGCAAGATGGTGCATTTCAAAGTTGTTAATTCTTTGCAACAGCTACGCTCATTTCCAAGGTTGGAAAAGCACCAAACAAGCCAATGCAAAGGATGGATTATGTTACATTACGCCAATGTCATGTTCTCGGTATGAGTGGTTTCCCTCTTTTCATGACACTTTCATGATATCAGTAAAAAGAGTTGGAATAGGACTGCCTGAAGGTTAAATTGGGGCTTCTTGGCCATACAAAAATCTTATTTGTTGGCCTTCTAAAATGTCATCCTCAAAAGACATGAGAAAATAATGAAGGATTATTGTGGTTTTGAAGTAGGACATTACCTCGGTTACAATTCTATCCTGTAGATTGAATGCTGGTCCCATCACAGGCCCAAAATAATACTTCACCATTGGCATGATCCTTATAGGCTTGAAATAGTACCTGCTTGGGGCTGAGTCTGACACGATACCTTCTGTGCTTCTATTCCACCCCTTAGACAATCATTACATCCTTAAATACAGGGTCACTTGCTGCCTTAGATCACAGTTTAGATCAGCACTATTTTGATGTGAAATGTCATGGTTTCTCACCAATAACTTGTTGGCATGGTGTCTTTTCATGTGGAAATGGGTTCTATACTCATTTGAATACAGAGATCTTTGAAATTCCCCTTGAAGTACCGATATAAATAAATTCAGGGATATTTATGCAAATTTCTGTTCATACAACCATGCAGCGTTGAACATACAAATTGCTGTGCATCCAAATTTATTTCATTTTGATGTGGTTCACAGGGGTGAAATTATACTGTTGCAAGGGAGAATACATAGGTCACGGTTACGGATTTCTCAGCTCTCTTATAGTGAATCGAAAGAAAATACAAACAAAAGAAAAGAGAGAAACAGAACCAAACGTATGAGTGAAGAGGTCTCATTTCTAAGCATAAGAGGAGTCATCCGGTCATTCGTAGGTTTGATAATGAGATTTACTTCAGCAACAGTTTGGTGATTTCCTGTTGTTTATAAACAGATAAAAGTTCATGTGTTTTTATTGCTGGTCATTGTGCACAATCTTATGCCTCACATGCATAAAATCTCGTCATGATATAATCAATGGAAGTGCTTTATTATGATGGATACAATCACCAAGCAATCTATTTTGGTCATGGTTCGTATTCTTCATTTTGCTTGCTGATTTATTCTCTCGAATTATGAATGGTTTTTGAAAAACATAAAGACTTACCAACAAGTTCGAGGCCTACTGCTTTAAGTTACCTGACCAAACTTATGGAAATCTTGCTCCAAGTGTTAAGTCGGGATTGAATAGACATTGCATACCACCATCATATGTCACACAAATGAGACAAGGTTATAATGCACCCTTTTTATGTTGCTAGTCCACATGTGCCTTATTGGTTGGATAACTCAGGCATTTATTATATGTTTGATAGACTAGTTATCAATTGTTGTACTTCACCCTAATGTTGCATAGGTTTCGTGATTAAGCCTCTACCATATGCATTGAATGATGTGGTTAGCACGTTTACTTGGGCATCATTCTGATGCCCAATATGATATGATGATGGACACGCCATGGAAGGGATTTAGTGATATTTGAACCCATTTTCCCTCTCAAAGTCGAGTGTCTATGTGTTTGCTTGTTGATTTACTCCTTATGCTAGGGATAATCATCTCTATTGTGCATTTATACACCTATGAGGAATTCTGTGAGCAAGGTTGGCAATGTGGGGTGTTAGCATCTTTCCATGAGATATTGATTTTTCATTTAAAGACATGAAGTAAGAGATTTGTTGTAGACAAAGTAAAAAGGTGTTTATATGTATGTAATAATGTAAGAAGGTAGGTTACAAAACCAAAAGGTGACATTCACAAGAAGAAAATGAGTGATGATAATATGGAAAGTTGATGAAGCCACTGATTGGTTAGCCAAGACCGTTTGTGTGTTTTGACCACATGAAAAATGACAATGAACATTAACTGGAAATGATGATGTCAGTTTCAATTGCATGGGGGAGATACTAATGGCCATACTCTATCCCCTCACTCAAGGTATCCACTATAATGACTAATTACTCATAGAACCAGAGTAAGTTATGTTATATGTTAACGTCTCTTCTTCTATCTCTAGATCTCTATGTCTATTTGTATGAGTCTAAAGTTGTCATGAAAGAAGGGAAACAAATTGGAAACATACACCAATGCAAGGAGCTACAACATTAAGAAGTTATATTAATTATGCTTTTGGCCAGTTATTATTATTCAAGAAACAAAAGGATCAATGAAGTCAGTTGTCAAAAGAATCCCAATATGTTGTTTCCTTCAAATAGAAAATATTGGCACATTTCATAATCCCTCTTCAACAAGCCTAGCTAACAATGCACATCATGAAAATTATTGAGACATTTTTTAAAGAATGGTCAAAGATTTGGGAAGAGTTTTTTTGAACATGAAAACAACAATGGGAGGTTTCTTCTATCAACAAAAAGTTGGTGTATTACACAGTCAATGAACATATGTGCCAAGCATATTGTAATATTTCTTAGGGTAAAATTGCCCTAGGGTTGGATAGAGTACATGACAAAATTTGTATTTTGTTAACCATAGTACTATTTTCAATTCTTGCAAATAGAAATAAGATTGATTTCAGTAAACAATGTAACCGATGATTTAATTCCACCAACAATTCATGCATATGCTACGAATTCATGTAACTCTTACTAGGTTATAAACCCCTAGTCCTACTAAGATTCATATCCACAACAAGTGTTGACATCCTTGTTGCCCTAGTGCTATTGGTCTGACCTTCATTCAACCTTAGTATCAACCGGACTTTGCTACCTCTTGCTTCCTTTTCTCTGCGCAGTAGAATCAGTCAGGTTTGTTTGCCACAGATCATGCCACAGAGATGCCTCACGAATGTCCCACTGCCACAAACTCGCCTTAGACTCAAAATGTTGCCACTGACTTGCCCTAAAGAAGGTTATTGCTACTTCAACCAACCCTCCAAGGATAACCGCTATCACATTAGGGTATTAGCTCTTAAATGATCAGGGTTCAGGCCTTATGCTATCCAATGTTATCCGCCCAAACCTTAGGAAGGAGTCGCTATCCAAATAGGACTTCAAGTGTTGGCTCGCTACTGCAGCCAGGTTACAATTGACTTCAAATCTCTGCACTGTCACAAAAGTTTGCTTGATTCGTTGTCGATAGACTTTCGTTGCCTGATATTGGTGTGAACATTCTTGCACTTCCACAAAGAGATGTTCGTGGCCTCGAATAAGGGTCTTGCTCCCCTTAGCTGTCTTAGACAGACCTTAATGTTATCGAATAAGCTTTCTGCGTTTGAGATGGGGGCCTTGCTACTCTAGAATTATCTTAGCCAAGCCTCAGTGCCATAAAATGAGTGTTTGTTGCTTAGATGAGGGCTTACCTACCATAGAATGGTTTTAGCCAGGCCCTAGAAGGGTTTTGCTGGCTTAGATGGAGGTTTTATGCTCTAATTTGTTGCTCCACAGAAGCCTCAGTCTGCCTTGACACCTTAGATTTTAGCCACATAAACCTCAAAATAGATGAAATATGCCATAGAGTGTCTTCTAAAGCCAAATATCCCACAAAAAATTTCCCCTTGCTTGCCAAAAATTAGATGAAAGATGCCTCAAAAGATTAGGCCAAACATAATAGATAGAGAGAAGGGATTGACTAGGGTGGGATTTTTCACCACCGAAATCAATCAAAGAAAAAAGGAGTCTTAAAACCCTCAGAGTCTCGACACACAAATTAGAAAGATTAATAATCCATGATGAGAAACATGGTTCTCCTCTCTTATTTACAGATTCACTCTTGGGTCTTCTTTCCTAAATTTAATTTAAGGGGCGACAAGTTTCCCTCCACTTAGCCCCAGTTTTGGCTTCTTCTACAAGTTTTCCTCTAATGACCCCAATCTACCCAATGTTACCCCAAAACAACATTTGAATCTAAACCTCAAGGGATGATTATATGAAGAAAAAGGAAAACACATCAAATAGTCCCACTGGATATCATTTGGTTAGTAATGTGCACTAGCTTTAAAATTTCCTCGGATTGGATCTATACTTTACTGCTTTGACATTATGTTGCATGGCACTTGAGGTAGGGAAGTAAGAGAAAATTGAGACATTTGTAGGTAAACCTCCATGAAAATTGTTATAGTCCCGAGTCAAAAATAATGGGGTTTATCTTAGTTATCTCCATATAGAACATGAAAACGTATCTCATAGAGCCCTAGAGTCCCCTCGGGAATTACTTATTGTTGCAAAATTATCTTGCGCTCTTGTTTTTTTGTGGAAGATTCCATTTTTTGTACAATATATGACTTGCTATATAATATTTTGAAAAGCTTAGCCCCCTTTAAGTAGCCTAATGTGATCCCAACACTAGAATCACTGAGTAAAATAGCTTTTCCAAATCTAATCACTTCAAAATTAATTAAAATCATTTTAAAATTAAAACAATAAAAGGATAATAATTTAAATGTTTAATGAAATTTATATTAAAATTTGAGTGAGTAAAATAGCTTTTCCAAATCTGAAAATGCGTCTGGTGCATCCATGGATGGTATAAGTTACATGGAATGGATTTATTTATATGAATTTAGGATTTGAATACATGGAAAGAGTGCACTTATATAGATGCATCATTAAAAAATGTCATGGACCATAAAAATAGAAAATTAAGATCTCTCGATATATTTTCGCCAAATTGAGGATTCCTTAGCTTGACGTTTTCAACAAGTTTGAAACAAAGGTTATTGAGTGGGTCCTTTGATGCCTCCAAATTGGAAATTGGTCTTGAGTAGGTTTGGATCAGAGTATATGTAAATGCAGATCATGGATCCTCCATAAGTTGTACTGATAACAATAGCGGCACAATAAGAGCATGGGTTTATATGAATTAAAGGTGGAGGTGATATTGCAAATACACAAGAAATACAATAACCTAAACACAGTTTGCTTGAATTATCTTCTTTGCGCCAACACCAGATATAGAATAAAATGTGTTTTTTTTATGAAATATGAATAGACAAGAAACTGGAAGAAGACATTCATTATAACAAGTTACTTTCCTTTGCTATGCTTTTTACTTTTTTTTGATAATGCATTATATTATGGTGCATGGCTCAAGGATCAAAGCTTGCTTATGATGTAGCATTCATTTTACCCCTTAAGATGAGACAATTTATTGGTCATCAGGGTTGGAACATGTAGGTTTCTTTTGATGATATGGAGCGTCAAGTGCGTAGGAACTAGATGATGGCTAATGAGGAGGGTAAAGCTTATGATAGGCTTTTTAGCATGCGCTAACTTATGTCTCCGACATCTTTTGCATTTTGATTTTCTTTTTCTTTCATTGCATCCATATTATGCTTTTCCATTCTTTTCGCTGCATCAACCTCCAAGGCAATGTTTTTCGACCCTACTCAAGGATGTGGATAAGAGAGTTCCAAATCCCAATGAACCAATGACAAGTTAGACCAGAAGAATGGAGATGGTATCAAGGGCTTATGAGGTGACAAAAAGTGTTAAGAATGTTGAAAGGAGAATGAACATGCTATTTCAATCCAAATTTTCCAAGTAGTGACCCTCTTATAACCCTAAATCCTTAAGGGAGGTCCTATTGGACTAGGGATAAAGATTAACCCCCTTGGTAAGTTGAGAGGACAAATTTATAGTCAAGATCAATCAATCATCCAGATCACCCCTTTATACATACTAAATGCCCAAAAACATTAAGTAAAAGCACCCAATTGCAATATGATCAAAGTACCTGTTGAGTGGTAGCCCAACTTCGTCTAAGAGGAATGCCGGATGGTGGTGCAAATGCTAGAGGAGTTTGCATGTCATCATCATCTAGCAAATGTGTAGGGCTGCTGGCTAGCTGACTGCCCAAAATAGGGATTTTTTTTCTTTCTCATCGGGGGTTACCCATTTTGGTGGGTAACAAGGCCTTCCTCCATATTCAAACATTTAGCATACATAGCCCTGTTACAGTCCTATCGCGAAGGTTCGTATATGAATTCTCTTACCTGTTGCAACCATGCAAGAGAGGTTTAGACACAATGCAATTTGTCATGATATCCAATTTATTCAAAACATCCACTACTTTCTTCAATTGCTTTTCATCACAAATGCAAACAATGGGCTTGTTGATTTCACATATTCGGTAAATTTCAAAGCCCAAGCGAAAAAATTGTTGAATGTGGTGACATAGGGAAAATATGAATTTCCTCGGGAAACACTAAGCCAAAAGGGGATCACGTGAGTGGAGTGCAGGTTGACAGGAGTTTGGTGGGCATAGAGGTGGTTGGCACAACTTCCAGCCACAAATAGTGTACGGGGTTTAGCTATAGGCAAACATGGGAAGAGTATAATAGCCAACGAACTGCCTGCACAGAGTGGTTAAGTAGCAATTGTAGACAACCAAAGGACAACAACATGGTAGACAAGGCCTATCTTGATAGTTGCAAGCGCAAGAGTCCGGGAAGGGCATTAAGGAAAATATGCATTGACATAGTCGCTAGGGATCAAGGCTATGTGAGGTTTTCAGCTGCTAGCTAACAATGAAGAGATACCGCTACTAGAGAAAGAAAACAATCGATAGGTCAGAGTGATGTAGGGAACTACAAGGTGCAACAGTTGCATAGAGTAGAGGTGCTAGTAGCATTGATAGGCAGATTGTGTCAGGTTGTGGTTAGGTGTTTGGGTGTATCTTGTGACAGTAAGCCACAATCATTGGGTCAAGTAGCGTGAGCCAATTGAGACAATGATAAGTCATGGGACTTGACTAGATTGTAGCCAGTTTGATTGGTGTAGGTAAACAGTTGAAGAGATACCATCACCTGAGAAAGAAAACAATCGACAAGTCAAAGTGAGATGTAGGGAATTGCAAGGTGCAATAGTTGCATAGAGTAGAAGTGTTAGTAGCATCGATAGATAGACTGTGTTAGGTCGTGTTCAGGTGTTAAGGTGCATGTTGTAACAGTAAGCCGTAGATGTTGGGTCAAGTGGCGTGGGCTAGTTGATATAGTGATAAGTAATGGGACGTGAGTAGATTGCAACCAGTGTGATTGGTGTAGGTTAACCCTAAGAGGGAGAGAGGGAGACCATACTAGTTAGGGGATTGGCAACATATTTGGGTGCATAAAGGAACAAACAAAATTTTCAGTTGAAATCAAGTCAAGATGACTATAATGGGTCTTTGGTTTGAAGATAGATTGGATGGAGCTAGTTGAGACAATGATACGTCATGGGATGTTAGTAGATTGTAGCCATTGTGATTGGTGTAGGTCAACCCTCAGAGGGAGAGAGGGAAACCATACAAGTAAGGGGATTGGCAATAGATTTGGGTGCCTAAAGGACCAAATGTATTTTTTAGTTGAAATCAGTTTAAGATGACTATAATGGGTCTTTGGTTTGAAGATAAGCTGGATGGAGCCTCAATTTTCTTGCCTTGGAAGGCTAGGGTTATCTTGGTTCTCAAGGAAGATGATCTTTGGGAGATTGTTGAGAAGGTGATCCTAGAACTTACAAATGTGAGGAGAAGACCACCTTGGCAAAGAGAGAGAGATAAAGGCAGAAGGGGTACTATTGGATGTGTGAAGGACAATGTGATTCCCGACTTGTCCGAGAAGAGTTTAGCCAAGGCAATGTTCAATGCTTTGATGGGTTTATACCAAAGCAAGACCGTTAATAGGAAAATGGTGTTAAGGGACAAGCTTCAGCGTATGCAGATGACTAGATCTAACATAGTAACAAGTTACTTGATGAAGATCACTCAGATTCGTGATCAACTAGTAGTGGTGGAAAAGGTGGATGATGCAAAGTTAGTGAATGTAGCATTGAACGACTTCCCAAAGGCATGGGATCTGTTTGTCAAAGGATTCTATGCTTGAGAGAACTAGCCTCGCATTTGAGATGATATGGATGATTGCATCCAGGAGGAGATGAGGGTCCATTCAAAGGCCAAGTCCCATAAGTAGGAAAGTGATGAGGACCTAGGTGTTATTGGTAAGACAATAAAAGGTAAAGGATCGATTGGGCGTAAGGAGTTAACCTCATAATTGAGAAGGAATTGACTAAGATTAAGAGTTTTGCATGTTAGAAGACAAGGCTTTACGATTCCCAATGTGTAGAGAGGAAAAGAGGCAGAAAGGGTACACATTCAATTGTAGATGTCTTGGCAAAAGCTCAAGCGGAGTTTGCTAGAAAGTTTGAGGTTGAGTTCTTACTTGTTTCCTATCTTTCCTTGATCACCAAACTAGTTGGTGCACAACTTTTGGAAAATGAGGCCACACAACATATGATAGGAGCATGAGATCTATTTGATAGTTTGATAGTGAGGGACTCAAAGATACATGTAGAGCTTGGTGTTGATCCAAGCATGCAGTGAAGGGAGTTGGAACAATGATGTTCGAACTTGAGTTAGGGGTCATTTTGATAGTGAAGGATGTGCTATGGTTGTCGAAACTCGTCTGGAGTTTGCTCTCAATCACTATGATAGAGAATAAAGGGTTTGGTGTAGTGTTCCAGAATGGACAGACACTGATCAAACCCATGGGATCTAACTTAGGCGATGGCCACGTCATTGGAGTTAGAGAGGAAAACTTGTATAGGCTAAAGGGCTAGCTACTAGCCTATTTGAGCAATGGCAAGAAGCAGGGCAATGATTGAGAATAAGTAGGAAGAAGCTCAAAAGGTTGACCAGTTCAGAGGGAAGGAGTAGTGAAAATATCCTTCCAAATTTGTTAAAAAGGTCTCATGGTATAAGATAACTATGTAGGATGTTTAGGAGCAAGAGGCCTCTAGGAACAAATCTAAGGGGAGTGGGTTTTCAAGGATGATTTTGAACTAGGTGGCAAGGAAGGCCTCACATTTAGAGGGAGCAACCATGGCAGTGGATGTAGTTCTAGGATCAAAGCTAGTTCTAGGTGGCAGAAGTACCTCCCTTGATAAGAGGGAGTGTTGACGTTTGTAGCTCGGGCAGGTACTTATACACAGACCTAAGGGTCTAGGCATGTCGAAATCTCTCGAAGTTTCCTTAGGACACTTTCTCAAGTATTGTGTAAGTTGCTATTGTAACTTACCTTAACTCTAACTTACGAAAAAATAATAATTAATTATGTTGGATATTGAGCTAAAATAAAGCCATTTACTTTAGTGTTTTTTATTTAATTTCAATTGTTGATCTAAAGTGAGGCAAGATCTAATTTTGGTCGTCAATCACTTTGGAGATTGGGGTTAGAGATTTAGCTCAATGAAAAGTTATAAAAGAAAGGCTAAGGAGAGTAGGTAGACACACCATATAATGGCACAATTCATTTGAGAGGGATTTTCTCAAAATGAGGATTGTGATACTCAAGTGTTTCAGGTTCGAGGAAGGCACGAGGTTATAAAATTGGAGATCCAGATTAGCCAAATAGATCAAGGACGAATTTAAGGCATGATCAACTTGATCAAAACCATGACATGTTCTAATTATAAATTCCTTAGTTGGGCCATTGTCTCAAGACGAGAGCCCAAGTAGGTTTTGATTAGGTTTTAATTTGCTTTGATTGGGTAGAATTTGTACGAGTCACATGTGATTGAGATTTGTTGTTAATATTATGCTTTCACTGAAAATTTTGTTGAGAACCTAGTTGTGCTTTTATTTAGTAGATCTGTAATTTTCTAGGTTACTAAATTGTTGGGTGCCATTTTTAGGATCCAACACCCCTTTGTGTTTGTCAACAACATAAAAATTAACCATATAACCTACATGCCAACACCACTTTATGTTGCTCTTAAAACATAAGTTGTGGCTATTCTTTCTTACACATCCGATTGATGAGGGTAATCTTCTCCAACTTGACCCAAAACTTGATGTAGATATTGTTGCCTTTAAATCTAGCAGGCCTTGTGAGAGGCCTCACAAGGCAAGAGCCAAACTAGGGCACACCAATGAGGTGGATGCGACTGTCACCTTAACACTCCACCTCCTGCTCTTTAGTGAAAATTCATCACATGGTCACCTAAGGGTATTCTAGATTGATAGGATCATAGGAGGCTTGATCAACATACTTCTCACTTGGAACAAGGCACAATTCTTTGTAATAAGGAACAATATGCCTGTGAAGAAGCCTTGAAGGGCTTGTAGCTTAGGGTTTCAAGATGTAGCTCAACAATGGTACATCTAGACATAAAAGGTTTACTTTAAGACATGATCAACCAATGGAGTGATAAACCTTCAAATTGCCCTAAGTTGAAGCCTTTTTTGTAGTATTAGGGTTTTATAATGCCTTAAATTACTTATGGTTGACGATGTCAACCTTATATTTACCATGCAATATGCTGGATTTTGAGTTTGTTAGGTATAGCAAGTTAGGAGAGTGCCAAATTAGCTCCAACATTTCAATACTTCAAACCATAGTTGAATTCATCTTAAGCCCTAGCCCTAGCAGCTTGCCTTGAAGGGTCGAAAATAGAGAGAGGGAAAAGATAAAGTCTTAGAGATTTTGATCATCAAGATGGTTGCCAGTGCCTTTTCCCTACTTGGGTGATGGAGTCTCAGGAACTTTAATCATGATATCAATTTTTTGGAGGGAGCAAGGAGAAAAACCTAGTTTTCACTTCTGAACCCTAGCTATCATTTTATGATGGGAGAAATTCACTAGAAAAGACTCTCTAGGAGTTTTTCTAGGGAGTTTAAGGATACAAGATTAAGCTTGCAATAATTATCAAGAATTTCATATAAACATATGCAGGTTGAACAAGGCACTTTATCGCTTTATGCAAGCTCCAAGGGCTTGGTATGCAAGGATGGATACATATCTACAAAGATTGGGCTTTTTGAAGAGTTTAGCTAATCCGAATTTTTAAATAGAGGTAGTGAAGGATGAACTCGTAATCATTCTTCTATATGTGGATGATCTTTTCATAACAGGAGTGGAAGGCTGTTTTCAAGAGTGTAAGAAGCAATTGGCAACACAACTCGATATGAAGGATCTAGGGCTGATGCACTATTACTTGGGGTTGGAAGTTTGGCAAGGACCTGATGAGATATATCTAGGTTAAGGAAAATATGTGATTATGATGCTGCAGAGGTTTGGCATGATGGACTGCAAACCAATGACAACCCATGATGGACTGATGCACTATTACTTGGGGTTGGAAGTTTGGCAAGGACCTGATGAGATATATCTAGGTTAAGGAAAATATGTGATTATGATGCTGCAGAGGTTTGGCATGATGGACTGCAAACCAATGACAACCCATGATGGACTGCAAACCTATGATAAGTTGGATGACAAGTTCATGCCTTCAACTCTCTAGTTTAACTTTTGTTAGAATTCTAATATTTTATTTTGTACTATAGAAGATGGATACATGAAATACAAAATGGATTATTTATCCCTCTTTATATAACAAAACTCAAAGACAAGTATGTTTCATATTATGATTAATTATTGCTTTCAATTCTCCAGTTCGACTTTATTGATTCTAATATCTTATTTGTATCTGTTGTAGATGTCTTGTGATGGTGAGCACAAGTATGCAAAATACAAAATGGAGTGTCTATCATTATATTAACAAACTCTAGAGGAGGTATGTTTGCTATTATGAATAATTATTGGTTTTGAAATATGCTTACCAATACTATATGTGTTTGTATTTTAATTTTAGTCACCCCACTTTTTCTCCTTTCAACTAAGGAGAGGACACTGTAGTAGAGATAATGTGCAAAGGGGAAGTTTGCAACTTTTTATTTGTTGTTGTCTACATGTTTTGTTTCTGTTGAGTTTGAGCATAGTCAAGTTTTTTGTTGTATTCGTTTAACCTTGTTTTACATTTTTTTCTCATTTCTTGTAGTTTGGTTTTGGTTTTGTTTATTGGATTTGCAATAGGAAAGGAAGGCAACAAGGAGAGAAAATGAAAGAGATAAGTTGGAGGTTATTATTCATAAATAAAGGTGAATCGCCTTAACTATATGCAATGCATTTCACTCACAATTACTTATTGCTCATTTGTGAATCCTTTTGCTTGATTTTCAATTTATTACATGTTTTATATGTCATTTCACACTCAACTATATTGATCTACTTTGTGTAGTGAGCGACCACAATTGTATAGTCTATGAAGGTTAGGGTGAAGATACCCTAGACATTCTACCAACACAACTTGGACGATTGGTGAGTCATATTTTTTCCTACATAAGAATATTGCCCTTTAATCGACTGAAATGTTTGTTCTTTGTGAATCAATTTATCCTTTTGTCATGGCTTCAGGATAGTATGATTTTGTTAGTGGGTGTGAGGTTTGCCATTTTACAAGAACTTTTATATGAAATAAAGGTAAGTGTTATATTGAGGTTCACATTTTCAGGCCTTATTGTTCATGGTTGTTGTTGCTATAACATTAGCTAAGGAGGAACAAGTATGTGTATGATTAATTTATCGCTCTGTATATTTGTTATTCATTTTCTCTCGTGGTTTATTTGTGATATCATATATAATAATACCTTGTGTAGTGAGTGACTATAGTTGCAGGTCTGGGATGCTACAGTGTATGTTTTCTTGCTCCACATCACATGCACACTCGCACACAGTGTACCTTGTAGAAGAGGTGGGTAAGGTCGAGCAGACAAGCATACTGACCCTTCAATTAATCAACCATCGTGCTAAAGTACAACACTATTGCCTTGTGGACCCTAGGATTTTGGGTGTTCAATATTTTTAGATATGCTTAGATTCCTTTTTCAGAAATTTTATATCTTATGAAAACATTGTTTGTATTACTCGTAGTAGAAGTATTTCTAGTTTAGAGAAAATATATTTTTTTGAGATATAGCGCAGAATATAATTGGACTTGAACTAAGTTGCATGACAAGTTCATACCTTCAAACTCTCTAGTTTAAATTTTATTAGAAATCTATTTTAGTGTATATCGAGTGCAAATGGCTTGTTCCATTGAGCATAAATACATAAAATACAAAATGGACTCCCCTTTTATATAACAATATTAAATAAATGTTTGTTTCTTATTACAATTAATTATTGTGTTTGACTCTTTAGTTTAACTTATATAACCATTCTAATATATTATTTTGTATTTGTTGTAGATCACTTGTTTTGATAAGCACGAGCAAGTGGAATACAAAAGAGAGTGCATCGTTATAAAGCAAACTCTAGGGGAGGTGTGTTTTCTATTACGAATAATTATTGGTTTTGAAATATGCTTACCATTACTAACTGTGTGTATATTTTAACCTTATTCAACCCATTTGTTTCCTTTCAGGAGAGGAAAGCGCATTGTAGGAGAGATGATGTGCAAAGGGGATATTTGCAATTTTTCTTTGTTTTTGTCTGCATGTTTTATTTTCTGAGTTTGAGCATGGCCATGCTTTGCGTTGTACTCTTTTTCCTTTGTTTTGTTTTATTTTTTTGGGCTCATTTTTTGTAGTTTGGTCTTGGCTTCATTTGTTGGGTGTGTTGTACTTGTTTTCCTTTGTTTTCATTTTTTTCACTTTTTTTGTAGTTTGGTCTTTGTTTCATTTGTTGGGTGTGAAAAAGGAAATGAAGGAAGCAGACAGAGAAAATGCAGGTTATTCTTCATAAATGAAGGTGAGTCAACATACTTATATGCAGTGCATTTCACTTAAAAGTATCTTTTGCTAATTTGTGGCTCCACTTGTTTGTTATTCGATTTATTATGTATTATCTATGCTCTCATAATCAACTATATTGATGTTCTTTATGTAGTGAACAAGTACAATCATACAGTCTACGAAGGTGAAGTGGTGAATATGCATAAGACATTCTACAAATGTGGCACAAAGGATGGGTGAGTCGTATTTTTCTTCTATAAAATACTATTGTCCTTTAATACACTGAAATATTTGTTGTTTGCACAAAGATTTATCATTTTGTCCTAGTTTTGAGGTAGTATGATATGGTTCATAGGTGCGAGATTCAAGTTTTTTCCTAGAACTTTGATATGAAAGAAATGGAAATGATATATTGGGTTTCCCATGTTCAGGGCTTATTGTTCATGATGGCCATTGCTATAATATTTGCTAAGGGAGGGTAGGTATGTGTATGGTTAATTCATCGGTCTGTGTATTTATTATTTGAGCTCTCATGGTTTATTTGTGATTTAATATATAAATCTTACTTTGTGCAGTGCCTAAATTTGTAGTGTTTGTGAGGGTTGTGTGGAGAAGATACTTTAGGAAATGTAGATGCAACACAGAGGATGGGTGAGTCATGTTGTTTTCCAACATAATAGTGTTATTATTATTTGTTTGCTTGATGTTTTCTCCTTCTAGCATGATTCTCAAATAGTACCACTCAATTAGTGGTTTGACATATACATCAAATGGTATGTTTAAATTTATATGCTTTCTGGCTCCACATCATAAGAACACCCTCGCACAAAGTGCCCTAGAGAGGAGGATGGTAAAGTCGAGCGAGCAAGCATACCGACCCTTCAACTAATCGACAACTGTGTTAATGGACAAAAATACCACCTTGTGACCCCTATGATTTTGGGTGTTCAATAAATTTAAAATATGCTTAGTTCTCTTTTACAAAAAGAATTATTTCTCTTATGATAACATTGGTTGCATTATTCTTAGAAGAATAACATTTAGTTTAGAAAATTTATATATTTTTAGATATAGCATGGAATATAAATGGCTTTGAATGAAATTGGATGACAAGTTCATGCCTTCAACTCTCTAATTTAACTTTTGTTAGAATTCTAATATTTTATTTTGTACTATAGAAGATGGATACATGAAATACAAAATGGAGTATCCCTCTTTATATCAAAAAATTCAAAGACAAGTATGTTTCATATTATGATTAATTATTGCATTCATTTCACCTGTCCAACTTTATTGATTCTAATACCTTATTATGTATCTATTGTAGATGTCTTGTTCTAGTGAGCTCGAGTAAGCGAAATACAAAATTGAGTGTCTATCGTTATGTAACAAACTCTGGAGGAGGTATGCTTGCTATTATGAATAATTATTGGTTTTGAAATATGCTTACCGTTACAATATGTGTTTGTATTTTAATCTTATTCACCCCACTCTTTTTCCTTTTAGTTGAGGAGAAGACATTGTAGTAAAGATAATGTGCACATAGGGGAGGTTTGCAATTTTTTGTTTGTTGTTGTCTACATGTTTTGTTTTTGGTTAGTTTGAAAATAGTCATGTTTTTTATTGTACTCTTTTAGCTTTGTTTTAGATCTTCTTCTCATTCCTTGTAGTTTGGTCTCGGTGTTGTTTATTGGATGTGCAATAGGAAAGGAAGGCAACAAAGAGAGAAAACAAAAAAGTTAAGTTGGAGGTTATCATTCATAAATGAATGTGAATCATATTAACTATATGCAATGCATTTCACTCACAATTACATTTCGCTCATTTGTGAATCCTTTTGCTTGCTTTTCAATTTATTATATGTTTTACATGTGGTTTCACACTCAACTAGATTGATCGGATTTGTGTAGTGAGCGACAACAGTTGTATGGTCTATGAAGGTCAAGGTGAAGATACCTTAGACATTCTACCAACACAGCTTGGACGATTGGTGAACCATATTTTTTCCTACATAAGAATATTGTCCTTTAATTGACCGAAATGTTTGTTCTTTGCTAATCAATATATCCTTTTGCCATGGCTTCAGGATAGTATGATCTTGTTAATGGAAGTGAGGTTTGAGATTTTCCACGAACCTTTAAATGAAATAAAGGGAAATGTTATATTGAGGTTCACATTTTCATGGCTTATTGTTGATGGTTGTTGCTGCTATAACATTAGCCAAGGGCGAAAGAGGTATGTCTATGATTAATTTCTCGCTCTGTATATTTGTTATTCATTTTTTATCGTGGTTTTATTGGACTTGAACTAAGTTGCATGACAAGTTCATACCTTCAAACTTTCTTGTTTAAATTTTATTAGAAATCTAATATTTTATTGTATAATGGCTTGTTCCATTGAGCATAAATACATGAAATACAAAATGGACTCTCCCCTTTTATATAACAATTTTAAAGAAATATGTGTTTCTTATTACGATTAATTATTGTGTTTGACTCTTTAGTTTAACATATATAACCATTTCAATATCTTATTTTGTATATGTTGTAGATGGTTTGTTTTGATGAGCACGAGCAAGTGGTCCATTGTTACAAACAAACTCAAGGGGAGGTGCGTTTCTTATTATGAATAATTATTAGTTTTGAAATATGCTTACCATTAGTAATTGTGTTAATATTTTAACATTATTCAACTAACATTTTTTCCTTTCAGCTGAGGAGAGAGCACATTGTAGGAGAGATGATGTGCTAAGGGGATGTTTGCAATTTTTCTTTGTTCTTGTCTGCATGTTTTGTTTTGTTAGTTTGAGCATGGTCATGCTTTGCGTTTTACCCTGTTTTCTTTCCTTCGTTTTGTTTTTCTTGGCTCATTTTTTGTAGTTTGGTCTTGGTGTCATTTGTTGGGTGTGTTGTACTCGTTTTCCTTTGTTTTCCTATTTTTTTTACTTTTTTTGTAGTTTAGTCTTGGTTTTATCTGTTAGGTGTGGAAAAGGAAATGAAAGAAGTAGACAAAGAAAGAAAGGAAGGAAACAGACAGAGAAAATGGAGGTTGTTGTTCATAAATGAAGGTGAGTCAATATACCTATATGCAGTGCATTTCACTTAAAAATATTTTTTGCTAATTTGTGGCTCCACTTGTTTGTTATTCAATTTATTATGTATTTTCTATGCTCTCATAACCTACTCTATTGATCTTCTTTATGTAGTGAACACTACAATCGTATAGTCTACGAAGGTGAAGTGGTGAATATGCATTAGACATTATACAAATGTGGCAAAGAGGATGGGTGAGCCGTATTTTTCTTTTACAAAATACTATTGTCCTTTAATACAATGAAATATCTCTTGTTTGCACAAATATTTATCATTTTGTCCTGGTTTTGACTTAGTATGATATGGTTCATGGGTACGAGATTCAAGATTTTTCCTAGAACTTGAATATGAAAGAAATGGAAATGTTATACTGGGTTTCCCATGTTCAGGGCTTATTGTTCATGATTGCCATTACTATAATATTAGCTAAGAGAGGGTAGGTATTTGTAGGGTTAATTCATTGCTCTACATATTTGTTATTTGAGCTCTCATGGTTTATTCGTGATCTAATATATAAATTTACTTTGTGCAAAGATTACATTTGTAGTGTTTGGGAGGGTTGAGTGGAGAAGATACTTCAGGCAATGTAGATGCAACACATGGGATGGGTGAGTCATGTTGTTTTCCAACAAAATAGTGTTATTATTATTTGTTTGCTTGACTTTTTCTCCTTCTAGAATGGTTTTGGAGCGATACCACTCAATTAATGGTTTGACAAATGGTATGTTTAAATTTATATGTTTTTTGGCTCCACATCACACACATACCCCGACATAAAGTGCCCTACAGAGGAGGATGGTAAAGTCAAGCAAGTAGACATACTAACCCTTCAACTAATCAACCATTGTGTTAATGGACCACACTACCACCTTGTGTCCCCTATGATTTTGGGTGTCCAATAAATTTAAGATATGCTAAGATCTCTCTTACAAAAAGAATTATTTCTCTTAGGATAACATTGGATGCATTATTCCTAGAAGAATAACATATAGTTTAGAAATTTTATATATTTTTAGATATAACATGGAATTTAAATGGTTTGGAATCAAGTTGGCTGACAAGTTCATGCCTTCAACTCTCTAATTTAACTTTTGTTAGAATTTTAATATTTGATTTTGTACTATAGAAGATGGATATATGAAATATCCCTCTTTATATAACAAAACTCAAAGACAAGTATGTTTCATATTATGATTAATTATTACATTTAATTCTCAAGTTCAACTTTATTGATTCTAATATCTTATTATGTATCTATTGTAGATGTCGTGTTCTCGTGACCACGAATAAGCAAAATACAAAATGGAGTGTCTATCATTATATAACAAACTCTAAAAGACTTATATTTGCTATTATGAATAATTATTTGTTTTGAAATATGCTTACCATTACTATATGTGTTTGTATTTTGATCTTATTCACCCCACCTTTTTCCCTTTCAGCTGAAGAGAGGAGACTATAGTATAGAGAATGTGTAAAGGGGAAGTTTGCAAATTTTTTGTTTGTTGTTGTCTACGTGCTTTATTTTTGGTTACTTTGAGCATAGTCATGTTTTTTATCGTATTTGTTTAGCTTTGTTTTACATTTTTTTCTCATTTCTTGTAGTTTGGTCTTGGTTTTGTTTATTCGTTGCGCAATAGGAAAATAAGGCAGCAAGGAGAGAAAATGAAAAAGAGAAGTTGGAGGTTATAAATGAAGGTGAATCACCTTAACTATATGCAATGCATTTCATTCACAATTACTTTTCGATCATTTGTGAATCCTTTTGCTTGCTTTTGAATTTATTATATGTTTTATGTGGTGAGAAAATGAAAAAGAGAAGGAAGTTATCCTTCATAAATGAAGGTGAATCACCTTACTATATGCAATGCATTTCATTCACAATTACTTTTCGATCATTTGTGAATCCTTTTGCTTGCTTTTGAATTTATTATATGTTTTATATGTGGTTTCACTCTCAACTATATCTCGCTTCCTGTAGTGAGTGACCACAATTGTATAGTCTATGAAGGTCAAGGTGAAAATACCCTAGACATTCTACCAACACAGCTTCGATGATAGGTGAGCCATATTTTTTTCCTACATAAGAATATTGTCCTTTAATCGATTGAAATGTTTGTTCTTTGCGAATCAATTTATCTTTTTGTCATGGCTTTAGGATAGTATGATCTTGTTAATGGGAGTGAGGTTTGAGATTTTCGAAGAACTTTTATATGAAATAAAGGGAAATGTTATATCGAGGTTCACATTTTCAGGGCTTAGTGTTCATGGTTGTTGCTGCTATAACATTAGCCAGGTATGTGTATGATTAATTTATCTCTTTGTATATTTGTTATTCATTTTCTCTTGTGGTTTATTTTTGATCTCATATATAATATTTTTTTTTTGCTGGGCAAAGGCTACACTATTTATATTAAAAAACCAAAAAAAGTATTTACAAGAGGTGCGAACCTCTGAGAGCGTGTGTTCAACTCTCTGTCAAAACTTTCCCCATCAACCTGGATTTTCTGCTTATACAAGCTAGAGATTACAAAAAAACCAACAGAGATAGTTTGTACTACGACTCGGAAATTAACAGACATAGACAGACATAGACAGACATAGAAACTGGAAATTAACCCGCACCCCAAGACACATTACAAAAAACAGTGTTTCTGATCAGCATTACATCAATCGCTGCCCGCCACCAGACTGAAACTAAGCCAAAAGGGAAAAAACATCGTTCACCTGAGATCAGGCTTACCCTTGACTCTTCTGCTATTACTTGTTCTGCTTCTTCCGCGCCTCAGCTTCTCGTTCCAGGTCCCGCTTCTTGCGATCTTCAGCTGCACGTTCCGGGTCACGCTCCCAAGTCACCTCCATTCCATCCGGAAGATCTTCGAGGCGTTCAATACCAGGCGGCAATTTAAGGTACAGAGTATAATCGAAAGAGTCTTCTGTCTCCTCATTCTTTATCTTTCTTTGAGGAGAGGAAGACCTGCTGCTTTGAGTCTCCCTTTGAGCCTCTGGTGGACCCTCAGAAGTGACCATGGGCTCTTTCCCTTTGAGGCTGCTGATTTCCTGTAATGCTTCCGCCTGCTCCGCTGAGTAACCAAAGGTGATCTCCTCATCAATCCTGCTCTATAATTCTGGGCTGTAAGAACTGTCCTTTAACTTGGATGACTTGTCCGAGGAGGGAGGCGTCTTTTCCTCCATTTCAGCCTTCCAACTACCGTCCTCCTCATCCTCCTCAGAAAAAATTACAGTGATCATGGCTTTAACCACAGGCTTGTTCCTCTTACGGCGGTAATAAAGAGTCGCGGTCTACACTGCATTACTTAAATCTGAATCAGAGTGCACCGAGTCGCAGGAGGGTGGCGAAGCACAAGCTAGTGGAGAGATACGCCTCGGGCTTGAATGGCCACTGTCTCTTGTGCCGCCCTGCTGCCCAGAATTGCTCCCCCTACGAGGCCCACGATACCCAGTGCGCGGAGCCATAATGAACCCAAGATACCCAGTAGCTCTCTGAGGACGAAGCTTAGCTGCCTTATGCCTTCGTCTACCAAGAAGAATGTCGCGGGAGAGGTTACCCCGATGGCCCTGCAACCCAACTGCCACCGTCAAATTCACCTTAGCAGAGTGAGAACACACCGCAGGAATTGGGCAGGGGAAGGACTCGAGGGTGGGTATGCTCCCTCAGAGCCTCCCTCCTCCACGCTAACCTGAACTGCTAACCTCCTAGAACCAGAGCCGAACTGCAAACATAGAATAAGGAATGTATGCGCCATGGCGAGATAACTGTCGATAGAACCTTGGAAAATCAACTGCATTGAAGAGCCATTAAGGCTCGTAAATTCCCTTGGGGCAGAAGCCAGCCCAGAGCACATGGCGACCACTTGTCTGCGGCGTGGCAACATGTACTCGGCGCGTGGGTGGCGCATCAGCTTAAATGTGTTCATTAACACCCGCATCCGGGTGATCTCATATATAATATTACTTTGTGCAATGAGTGACTATAGTTGCAGCGTCTTGGATGGTGTAGTGTTTGTTTTCTTGCTCCACATCACATGCACACCCCCACACAACGTGCCCTGTAGAAGAGGTGGGTAAGGTCGAGTAGGCAAGAATACTGACCCTTCAACCATCGTGCTAAAATACAATGCTATTGCCTTGTAGACCCTAGAATTTTGGGTGTTCAATATGTTTAGATATGCTTAGATTTCATTTTCCGGAAAATTTACATCTTACGAAAACATTGCTTGTATTACTCGTAGTAGAAGTACATCTAGTTTAGAAAATTTATATTTTTTGTTATATAGTGCGAAATATATTTGGACTCGAACTAAGTTGCATGACAAGTTCATACCTTCAAACTCTCTAGTTTAAATTTGATTAGGAATCTAATATTTTATTGTGCAACTGAATGAGCATAAATACATGGAATACAAAATGGATTCTCCCATTTTATATAACAATTTTAAAGAAATGTGTCTTTCTTATTATGATTAATTATTGTGTTCGACTCTTTAGTTTAACTTATGTGACCATTCTAATATCTTAGTTTGTATATGTTGTAGATGGCTTGTTTTGATGAGCACGAGCAAGTGGAGTACAAAAGAGAGTGTCCATCATTATGAAAAAATCTCTAGGGGAGGTGTGTTTCCTATTATGAATAATTATTGGTTTTGAAACATGCTTACCATTACTAATTTTGTGTATATTTTAACCTTATTTGACCCATTTATTTTCCTTTCAGCAAAGGAGAGCACATTGTAGGAGAGATGATGTGCAGAGGGGATTTGCAAATTTTCTTTGTTCGTGTTTGCTTGTTTTGTTTTTTGAATTTGATCATGGCCATGCTTTGCGTTGTACTGATTTTTCTTTGTTTTTTTCGGTTCATTTTTTGTAGTTTGGTTTTGGTTTCATTTGTTGGGTGTGTTGTAGTTGATTTCCTTTGTTTTACTTTTTTTCACGTTTTTTGTAGTTTGGTTGTGGTTTCATTTTGTTGGGTGTGGAAAAGGAAATGAAGGAAGCAGATAAAAAAATGGAGGTTATTGTTCATATATGGAGGTGAGTCAACATGCCTTTATGCAATGCATTTCACTTAAAAGTATTTTTTTGCTAATTTGTGGCTCCACTTGTTTGTTATTCAACTTATTATGTGTTATCCATGCTCTCATAATCAACTATATCGATTTTTTTTATATAGTGAACAACTACAATCGTACAGTCTACGAAGGTGAAGTGGTGAATATGCATTAGACATTCTACAAATGTGGCACAAAGGGTGGGTGAACCATATTTTTCTTCTACAAAATACTATTGTCCTTTAATACAATGAAATATTTGTTGTTTGCACAAAGATTTATCATTTTGTCCGGGTTTTGACTTAGTATGATATGGTTGATGGGTGTAAGATTCAAGATTTTTCCTAGAACTTTGATATGAAAGAAATGAAAATGTTATACTGCGGTTCTCCTGTTTAGGGCTTATTGTTCATAATTGCCATTGCTATAATATTAGCGAAGGGAGGGTAGGTTTTTGTATGGTTAATTCAACGCTCTAGGTATTTGTTATTTGAGTTCTCATTGTTTATTCGTGATCTAATATATAAATCTTTGTGCAGAGATTACATTTGTAGTGTTTGGGAGGGTCGAGTGGTGAAGATACTTTAGGCAATGTAGACGCAACACAGAGGATGGGTGAGTTATTATTATTTGTTTTCTTGACATTTTCTCCTTCTAGCATGGTTCTCGAATAGTACCACTCAATTAGTGGTTTGACAAATGGTATGTTTAAATTTATATGTTTTTTGGCTCCACATCACACGCATACACCCACACAATGTGCCCTAGAGAGGAGGATGGTAAGGTTGAGCAAACATACATACTAACACTTCAACTAATCAACCACTGTGTTAATGGACCACACTACCACCTTGTGTCCCCTATGATTTTGGGTGTTCAATAAATTTAAAATATGCTTAGATCTCTCTTACAAAAAGAATTATTTCTCTTATGATAACATTGGATGCATTATTCCTAGAAGAATAACATATAGTTTAGAAAATTTATATATTGTTAGATATAACATAGAATTTAAATGTTCTCCAATCAAGTTGGATGATAAGTTTAACTTTTGTTAGAATTTTAATATTTTATTTTGTACTCTCGAAGATATGAAATATCCGTCTTTATATAACAAAACTCAAAGACAAGTATATTTCATATTATGATTAATTATTGCATTCAATTTTCAAGTTCAACTTTATTGATTCTAATATCTTATTATGTATCTATTGTAGATGTCTTGTTCTCGTGACCACGAGTAAGCGAAATACAAAATGGAGTGTCTATTGTTATATAACAAACTCTAAAGGAGGTATGTTTGCTATTATGAATAAATTATTTGTTTTGAAATATGCTTACCATTACCATATGTGTTTGTATTTGAATCTTATTCACCCAACTTTTTTTTTCCTTTCAGCTGAAGTGAGGACACTGCAGTATAGAGAATGTGGAAAGGGGAAGTTTGCAAGTTTTTTGTTTGTTGTTGTCTACATGTTTTATTTTTGGTTAGATTGAGCGTAGTCATGTTTTTTGTTGTACTTGTTTAGCTTTGTTTTACATTTTTTTCTCATTTCTTGTAGTTTGGTCTTGGTTTTGTTTATTCCTTGTGCAAAAGGAATAGGAAAAGAAAGCAACAAGGAGAGAAAATGAAAGAGAGAAGTTGGAGGTTATCATTCATAAATGAAGGTGAATCACCTTAACTATATGCAATGCATTTCATTCACAATTACTCTTCGATCATTTGTGAATTTTTTTGCTTGATTTTGAATTTATTATATGTTTTATATGTGGTTTCACACTCAACTATATCTCGCTTTGTGTAGTGAGTGACCACAATTGTATAGTCTATGAAGGTCAAGCTGAAGATACCCTAGACATTCTACCAACACAGCTTGCACGATAAGTGAGCCATATTTTTTCGTACATAAGAATATTGTCCTTTAATCCACTGAAATGTGTGTTCTTTGCGAATCAATTTATCCTTTTGTTATGGCTTTAGGATAGTATGATCTTTTTAATGGGAGTGAGGTTTGAGATTTTCAAAGAACTTTTATATGAAATAAAGGGGATGTTGTATCGAGGTTCACATTTTCAGGGCTTATTGTTCATGGTTGTTGCTATAACATTAGCCAAGGGTGAACAGGCATGTGTATGATTAATTTACCGCTTTGTATATTTGTTATTCATTTTCTCTCGTGGTTTATTTGTGATCTCATATATAATATTACTTTGTGCAGTAAGTGACTATAGTTGCAGTGTCTGGGATGGTGTAGTGTTTGTTTTCTTGCTCCACATCACATGCAAACCCCCACACAATGTGCCTTGTAGAAGAGGTGGGTAAGGTCAAGCAGGCAAGAACACTAACCTTTCAACCCATCAACCATCGTGCTAAAATACGACGCTACTGCCTTGTAGACCCTAGGATTTTGGGTGTTCAATATGTTTAGATATGCTTAGATTCATTTTTTCGAAAAATTTACATGTTACGAAAACATTGTTTGTATTACTTGTACTAGAAGTACATCTTGTTTAGAAAATTTATATTTTTTTGATATATAGCGCAAAATATATTTGGACTCGAACTAAGTTGCGTGACAAGATTATACCTTCAAACTCTCTAGTTTAAATTTTATTAGAAATCTAATATGTTATTGTATATCTAGTGCAAATGGCTTGTTCCATTGAGCATGAATACATGGAAAACAAAATGGACTTTCCCCTTTTATATAACAATCTTAAAGAAATGTGTCTTTCTTATGACGATTAATTATTGTGTTCAACTCTTTAGTTCAACTTCTATAACCATTCTAATATCTTATTTTGTATCTGTTGTAGATGGCTTGTTTTGATGAGCACGAGCAAGTAGAATACAAAAGAAAGTGTCCATCACAATAGAAAATCTCTGGGGGAGTTGCGTTTCCTATTATGAATAATTATTGGTTTTGAAACATGCTTACCATTACTAATTCTGTGTATATTTTAACCTTATTTGACCCATTTTGTTTCCTTTCAGCAGAGGAGAGCACATTGTAGGAGAGATGATGTGCAAAGATTGATATTTGTAAATTTTCTTTGTTCCTGTTTGCTTGTTTTTTTTTCTGAGTTTGAGCATGGCCATGCTTTGCGTTGTAATTTTTTTTCTTTGTTTTTTTTTGGCTTATTTTTTGTAGTTGGGTCTTGGCTTCATTTGTTGAGTGTGTTGTAGTCGTTTTCCTTTTTTTTTTTTCACATTTTTTGTAGTTTGGTCTTGATTTCATTTTGTTGGGTGTGGAAAAGGAAATGAAGGAAGCAGATAGAAAAAGAAATGAAGACAGAGAAAGAAATGAAGGAAGCAAACAAAAAATGGAGGTTATTGTTCTTATATGAAGATGAGTCAACATACCTTTATGGAGTGCATTTCACTTAAAAGTATTTTTTGCTAATTTATGGCTCCACTTGTTTGTTATTCAATTATTGTGTTATCTATGCTCTTATAATCAACTATTTTGATCTTCTTTATGTAGTGAACAACTACAATCGTACTTTCTACGAACGTGAAGTGGTGAATATGCATTAGACATTCTACAAATGTGGCACAAAGGGTGGGTGAACCATATTTTTCTTCTACTAAATACTATTGTCCTTTAATAAAATGAAATATTTGTTCTTTGCACAAAGATCTATCATTTTGTTCAGGTTTTGACTTAGTATGATATGGTTAAATGGATGCGAGATTCAAGATTTTTCCTAGAACTTTGATATGAAAGAAATGCAAATGTTGTATTGGGGTTCCCCTGTTCAGGGCTTATTGTTCACGATTGCCATTGCTATAATATTAGTTAAGGGAGGGTAGGTATTTGTAGGGTTAATTCATCGCTCTACGTATTTGTTGTTTGAGCTCTCATGGTTTATTCGTGATTTAATATATAAATCTTACTTTGTGCAGAGATTACATTTGTAGTGTTTGGGAGGGTTGAGTGGAGAAGATATTTTAGGCAATGTAGATGCAACACAGAGGATGGGTGAGTCATGTTGTTTTCGAACAAAATTGCGTTATTATTATTTGTTTGGTTGACGTTTTCTCCTTCTAGCATGGTTCTTGAGTAGTACCACTCAATTAGTGGTTTGACAAATGGTATGTTTAAATTTATATGCTTTTTGGCTCCACATCACACGCATACCCCACACAATGTGCAATAGAGAGTAGGATGGTAAGGTAGAGCAAGCAGGCATACTAACCCTTCAACTAATCGACCACTGTGTTAATGGACCACACTACCACCTTGTGTCCCATATGATTTTGGGTGTTCAATAAATTTAAAATATGCTTAGATCTCTCTTACAAAAAGAATTATTTCTCTTATGATAACATTGGATGCATTATTCCTAGAAGAATAACATATAGTTTGGAAAATTTATATATTTTTAGATATAACATGGAATTTAAATGGTCTGGAATCAAGTTGGATGATAATTTCATGCCTTCAACTCTCTTGTTTAACTTTCGTTAGAATTTTAATATTTTATTTTGTACTATAGAATATGGATATATGAAATATCCCTCTTTATATAACAAAACTCAAGAACAAGTATGTTTCATATTATGATTAATTATTGCATTCAATTCTCAAGTTCAACTTTATTGATTCTAATATCTTATTATGTATCTAGTGTAGATGTCTTGTTTCGATGACCACGTGTAAGCGAAATACAAAATGGAGTGTCTATCATTATATAACAAACTCTAAAGGAGGTATGTTTGCTATTGTGAATAATTATTTGTTTTGAAATATGCTTACCATTACTATATGTGTTTGTATTTTAATCTTATTCACCTCACTTTTTTTCCTTTCAGTTGAAGAGAGGACATTGTAGTATAGAAAGTGTGCAAAGAGGAAGTTTGCAAATTTTTTGTTTGTTGTTGTGTACATGTTTTATTTTTGGTTAGTTTGAGCATAGTCATGTTTTTTGTTGTATTTGTTTAGCTTTGTTTTACATTTTTTTCTCATTTCTTGTAGTTTTGTCTTGGTTTTGTTTATTTGTTGTGCAAAAGGAATGGGAAACGAAAGCAGCAAGGAGACAAAATGAAAGAGAGAAGTCAGTGTTTATCATTCATAAATGAAGGTGAATCACCTTAACTATATGCAATGCATTTCATTCACAATTACTTTTCGATCATTTGTGAATCATTTTGCATGATTTTGAATTTATTATATGTTTAATATGTGGTTTCACACTTAACTATATCTCGCTTTGTGTAGTGAGTGACCACAATTGTATAGTCTATGAAGGTCAAGGTGAAGATACCCTAGACATTCTACCAACACAGCTTGGACGATAGGTGAGCCATATTTTTTCCTACATAAGAATATTCTTTAATCGACCGAAATGTTTGTTCTTTACGAATCAATTTATCCTTTTGTCATGGCTTTAGGATAGTATGATCTTGTTAATGGGAGTGAGGTTTGAGATTTTTGAAGAACTTTTATATGAAATAAAGGTAAATGTTATATCAAGGTTCACATTTTCAGGGCTTATTGTTCATGGTTATTGCTGCTATAACATTAACCAAGGGTGAACTGGTATGTGTATGATTAATTTACCGCTTTGTATATTTGTTATTTATTTTCTTTCGTGGTTTATTTGTGATCTCATATATAATATTACTTTGTGCAGTGAGTGACTATAGTTGTAGTGTTTGGGATGGTGTAGTGTTTGTTTTCTTGCTCCACATCACATGCACACCTCCACACAACATGCCTTGTAGAAGAGGTGGTTAAGGTCGAGCAGGCAAGAATACTGATCCTGCAACCAATCAACCATCGTGCTAAAATACAACGCTACTACCTTGTAGACCCTATGATTTTGGGTGTTCAATATGTTTAGATATGCTTAGATTCCTTTTTCCGAAAAATTTACATTTTACGAAAACATTGTTTGTATTACTCGTAGTAGAAGTACATCTCGTTTAGAAAATTTATATTTTTTTGATATATAGCGGAAAATATATTTGGACTCGAACTAAGTTGCATGACAAGTTCATACCTTCAAACTCTCTAATTTAAATTTTATTACAAATCTATTATTTTATTGTATATCTAGTGCAATTGAATGACCATAAATACATGGAATACAAAATGGACTCTCCCTTTTTATATAACAATCTTAAAGAAATGTGTCTTTCTTATTACGATTAATTATTGTGTTTGAATCTTTAGTTTAACTTCTATAACCATTCTAATATCTTATTTTGTATCTGTTGTAGATGGCTTGTTTTGATGAGCACGCGCAAGAGGAATACAAAATATAGTGTCCATCATTATAAAAAATCTCTAGGGGAGGTGCGTTTTCTATTATGATTAATTATTGGTTTTGAAACATCCTTACCATTACTAATTCTGTGTATATTTTCTAACCTTATTTGACCCAATTTTTTTCATTTCAGCAGAGGAGAGCACATTGTAGGAGAGATGATGTGCAGAGGGGATAATTGCAATTTTTCTTTGTTCTTGTCTTCTTGTTTTGTTTTCTGAGTTTGATCATGGCCATGCTTTGTGTTGTAATCTTTTTTCTTTGTTTTGTTTTGGCTCATTTTTTGTAGTTTGGTCTTGGCTTCATTTTTTGGGTGTGTTGTAGTCGTTTTCCTTTGTTTTCCTTTTTTCACGTTTTTTGTAGTTTGGTCCTAGTTTCATTTTGTCGAGTGTGGAAAAGAAAATGAAAGAAGAAGAGAGAGAAATAAATGAAGGAAGCAGATAGAAAAAATGGAGGTTATTGTTCATATATGAAGGTGAGTCAACATACATTTATGCAGTGCATTTCACTTAATAGTATTTTTTTGCTAATTTGTGGCTCCACTTGTTTGTTATTCAATTTATTATGTGTTATCAGTGCTCTCATAATCAAATATATTGATCTTCTTTATGTAGTGAACAACTACAATTGTACACTCTACGAAGGTGAAGTGGTGAATATGCATTACACATTCTATAAATGTGGCATAGAGGGTGTGTGAGCCATATTTTTATTCTACAAAATACTATTGTCTTTTAATACAATGAAATATTTGTTGTTTCAACAAAGATTTATCATTTTGTCCTGGTTTAACTTAGTATGATATGGTTCATGGATGTGAGATTCTTGATTTTTCCTAGAACTTTGATAAGAAAGAAATGGAAATGTTATACTGGGGTTCCCCTGTTCAGGGCTTATTGTTTATGATTTCCATTATTATAATATTAGCTAAGGGAGGGTAGGTATTTGTAGGGTTAATTCATCACTCTACGTATTTGTTATTTGAGCTCTCATGGTTTATTCGTGATCTAATATATAATCTTACCTTGTGCAGAGATTACATTTGTAGTGTATGGGAGGGTTGAGTGGAGAAGATACTTGTGGCAATGTAGATGCAACACAGAGGATGGGTGAGTCATGTTGTTTTATAACAAAATAGCGCTATTATTATTTGTTTGATTGACATTTTCTCCTTCTAGCATGGTTCTCAAGTAGTACCACTGAATTAGTGGTTTGACAGATGGTATGTTTAAATATATATGCTTTTTTGCTTCACATCACACGCATACCCCCACACAATGTGCCCTAGAGAGGAGGATGGTAAGGTCGAGCAAACATGCATACTAACCCTTTAACTAATTGACCACTGTGTTAATGGACCACGCTACCACATTGTGGCCCCCATGATTTTGGGTGTTCAATAAATTTGAAATGTGCTTAGATCTCTCTTACAAAAGAATTATTTCTCTTATGATAACATTGGACGCATTATTCCTAGAAGAATAACATATAGTTTAGAAATTTTATATATTTTTACATATAACAGAGAATTTAAATGGTCTGGAATCAAGTTGGATGACAAGCTCATGACTTCAACTCTCAAGTTTAACTTTTGTTAGAATTTTAATATTTTATTTTGTACTATAGAAGATGGATATATGAAATATCCCTCTTTATATAACAAAACTCAAAAAAGAATATGTTTCATATTATGATTAATTATTGCATTCAATTCTCAAGTTCAATTTTATTGATTTTAATATCTTATTATGTATCTATTGTAGATGTCTTGTTCCGGTGACCACAATTAAGCGAAATACAAAATGGAGTGTCTATCATTATATAACAAACTCTAAAGGAGGTATGTTTGCTATTATGAATAATTATTTGTTTTGAAATATGCTTAACATTACTGTATGTGTTTGTATTTTAATCTTATTCACCCCACTTTTTTTCCTTTCAGCTGAAGAGAGGACACTGTAGTATAGAGAATGTGCAAAAGGGAAGTTTGCAAATTTTTTGTTTTTTGTTGTCTACATGTTTTATTTTTGGTTTAGTTTGAGTATAGTCATGTTTTTTGTTGTCTACATGTTTTATTTTTGGTTTAATTTGAGTATAGTCATGCTTTTTGTTGTACTTGTTTAGCTCTGTTTTACATTTTTTTTCTCATTTCTTGTAGTTTGGTCTTGGTTTTGTTTATTCCTTGTGCAAAAGGAATAGGAAAAGGAAGAAGCAAGGAGAGAAAATGAAAGAGAGAACTTGGAGGTTATCATTCATAAATGAAAGTGAATCACCTTAACTATATTCAACGCATTTCATTCACAATTACTTTTCGATCATTTGTGAATCCTTTTGCTTGCTTTTAAATTTATTATATGTTTTATATGTGGTTTCACACTCAACTATATATTGCTTTGTGTAGTGAGTGACCACAATTGTATAGTCTATGAAGGTTAAGGTGAAGATACCCTAGACATTCTACCAACACAGCTTGGACAATAGGTGAGCCATATTTTTTCCTACATAAGAATATTGTCCTTTAATCGACTGAAATGTTTGTTCTTTGCGAGTCAATTTATCCTTTTGTCATGGCTTTAGGATAGCATGATCTTGTTAATGGGAGTGAGGTTTGATATTTTCGAAGAACTTTTCCCTGAAATAAAGGGAAATGTTATATCGAGGTTCACATTTTCAGGGCTTATTGTTCATGGTTGTTGTTGCTACAATATTAACCAGGTATGTGTATGATTAATTTACCGCTTTGTATATTTGTTATTCATTTTCTCTCGTAGTTTATTTGTGATCTCATATATAATATTACTTTGTGCAGTGAGTGACTATAGTTGTAGTGTCTGGGATGGTGTAGTGTTTGTTTTCTTGCTCCACAAAACATGCAAACCCCCACACAACGTGCCCTGTAGAAGAGGTGGTTAAGGTCGAGCAGGCAAGAATATTGACCCTTCAACCATCTTGCATACAATGCTACTGCCTTGTAGACCCTAGGATTTTGGGTGTTCAATATGTTCATATATGCTTAGATTCCTTTTTTGGAAAAATTTACGTCTTACAAAAACATTGTTTTTATTACTCGTAGTAGAAGTACATCTCGTTTAGAAAATTTATATTTTTTGATATATAGCGCAAAATATATTTGGACTCGAATTAAGTTGCATGACAAGTTCATACCTTCAAACTCTCTAGTTTAAATTTGATTAGAAATCTAATATTTTATTGTATATCTAGCTCAATTGAATGAGCATAAATACATGGAATACAAAATGGACTCTCCCATTTTATATAAAAATCTTAAAGAAATGTGTCTTTCTTATTACGATTAATTATTGTGTTTGACTCTTTAGTTTAACTTCTATAACCATTCTAATATCTTATTTTGTATTTGTTGTAGATGGCTTGTTTTGATGAGCACGAGCAAGTGGAATATAAAAGAGAGTGTCTATCATTATAAATTATCTCTAGGGGAGGTGCGTTACCTATTATGAATAATTATTGGTTTTGAAACATGCTTACCATTACTAATTCTGTGTATATTTTAAACTTATTTGACCCATTTTTTTCCTTTCAGCAGAGGAGAGCACATTGTAGGAGAGATGATGTGCAGAGAGGATATTTACAATTTTTCTTTGTTCTTGTTTGCTTGTTTTGTTTTCTAAGTTTGAGCATGGCCATGCTTTGTGTTGTACTTTCTTCTTCTATTTTTTTTGGGCTCATTTTTTGTAGTTTGGTCTTGGCTTTATTTGTTCAGTGTGTTGTAGTCGTTCTCCTTTTTTCTAACATTTTTTGTAGTTTGGTCCTGGTTTCATTTTGTTGGGTGTGGAAAAGAAAATGAAGGAAGCAGACAAAGAAAGAAATGAAGGAAACAGACAGAAAAAAATGGAGGTTATTGTTCATATATGAAGGTGAGTCAACATACTTTTATGTGGTGCATTTCACTTAAAAGTATTTTTTGCTAATTTGTGGCTCCACTTGTTTGTTATTCAATTTATTATGTGTTATTTATGCTCTCATAATCAACTATATTGATTTTCTTTATGTAGTGAACAACTAGAATTGTACAATCTACGATAGTGAAGTGGTGAATATGCATTAGACATTCTACAAATGTGGCACAGAGGGTGGGTGAGCCATATTTATCGTTTTGTCCTAATTTTGACTTAGTATGATATGGTTCATGGGTGCGAGATTCAAGATTTTTTCTAGAACTTTGATATGAAAAATGGAAATGTTATATTGGGGTTCCCATGTTTAGGGCTTATTGTTCATGATTGCCATTGCTATAATATTAGCTAAGGGAGGGTATGTATTTGTAAGGTTAATTCATCGCTTTACGTATTTGTTATTTGAGCTCGCATGGTTTATTCGTGATTTAATATATAAATCTTATTTTGTGCAGAGATTACATTTGTAGTGTTTGATAGGGTCAAGTGGAGAAGATACATCAGGGAATGTAGATGCAACACAGAGGATGGGTGAGTCATGTTTTCCAACAAAATAGTGTTGTTATTATTTATTTGCTTGACGTTTTCTCCTTCTAGGATGGTTCTCGGGTAGTACCACTCAGTGAGTGGTTTGACAAATGGTATGTTTAAATTTATCTGCTTTTTGGCTCCACATCACACGCATACCCCCACACAATGTGCCCTAGAGAGGAGGATGGTAAGGTCGAGCAAGCAATGATACTAACCCTTCAACTAATCGACCACTGTGTTAATGGACCACACTACCACCTTGTGTCCCATATGATTTTGGGTGTTCAATAAATTTAAAATATGCTTAGATCTCTCTTACAAAAAGAATCATTTCTCTTATGATAACATTGGATGCATTATTCTACAAGAATAACATATAGTTCAGAAAATTTTATTCTACAGGAATAACATATAGTTCAGAAAATTTATATATTTTTAGATATAACATGGAATTTAAATGGTCTAGAATCAAGTTGGATGACAAGTTCATGCCTTCAACTCTCTAATTAACTTTTGTTTGAATTTTTATGTTTTATTTTGTACTATAGAAGATGGATATATGAAATATCCCTCTTTATATAACAAAACTCAAAAAAGAGTATGTTTCATATTATGATTAATTATTGCATTCAATTCTCAAGTTCAACTTTATTGATTTTAATATCTTATTATGTATCTATTGTAGATATCTTGTTCAGGTGACCACAATTAAACGAAATACAAAATGGAGTTATATACAATTAAACGAAATACAAAATGGAGTTATATTACAAACTCTAAAGGAGGTATGTTTGCTATTATGAATAATTATTTGTTTTGAAATACGCTTAACATTACTGTATGTGTTTGTATTTTAATCTTATTCACCCCACTTTTTTTCCTTTCAGCGGAAGAGAGGACACTGTAGTATAGAGAATGTGCAAAAGGGAAGTTTGCAAATTTTTTGTTTGTTGTTTTCTACATGTTTTATTTTTGGTTTAGTTTGAGTATAGTCATGTTTTTTGTTGTACTTGTTTAGCTTTGTTTTACATTTTTTTCTCATTTCTCGTAGTTTGGTCTTGGTTTTGTTTATTCGTTGTGAAATAGGAATAGGAAAAGAAGGCAGCAAGGAGAGAAGATGAAAGAGAGAAGTTGGAGGTTATCATTCATAAATTAAGGTGAATTACTTTAACTATATGCAATGCATTTCATTCACAAGTTGCCGATGTTATTGCGTTGTGTGTTTGAGGTGGGTGGGGAAACCATTACCCTGACAAACCTTATGACTTTTCGATCATTTGTGAATCCTTTTGCTTGCTTTTGAATATATTATATGTTTTATACGTCGTTTCACACTCAACTATATCTTGCTTTGTGTAGAGTGAGTAACCACAATTGTATAGTCTATGAAGGTCAAGGTGAAGATACCCTAGACATCTTGGACGATAGGTGAGCCATATTTTTTTCTACATAAGAATATTGTCCTTTAATCGACTGGAATGTTTGTTCTTTGCGAATCAATTTATCTTTTTGTCATGGCTTCAGGATAGTATGATCTTGTTAATGGGAGTGAGGTTTGAGATTTTCGAAGAACTTTTATATGAAATAAAGGGAAATGTTATATCGAGGTTCACATTTCTATGGCTTATTGTTCATGGTTGTTGCTGCTATAACATTAGCCAGGTATGTGTATGATTAATTTATCGCTTTTTATATTTGTTATTCATTTTTTCTCGTGGTTTATTTGTGATCTCATATATAATATTATTTTGTGCAGTGAGTGAATATAGTTTCAGTGTTTGGGATGGTGTAGTGTTTGTTTTCTTGCTCCACCAAACATGCACACCCCCACACAACATGCCCTGTAGAATAAGTGGGTAAGGTCGAGCAGGCAAGAATACAGACCCTTCAACCATTGTACTAAAATACAACGCTACTTCCTTGTAGACCCTAGGAATTTGGGTGTTCAATATGTTTAGATATGCTTAGATTCCTTTTTCCGAAAAATTTACATCTTACGAAAACATTGTTTTTATTAGTCGTAGTAGAAGTACATCTCGTTTAAATTTTTTATATATTTTTGATATATAGCGCAAAATATATTTGGACTCGAACTAAGTTGCATGACAAGTTCATACCTTCAAACTCTCTAGTTTAAATTTGATTAGGAATCTAATATTTTATTGTGCAATTGAATGAGCATAAATACATGGAATACAAAATGGACTCTCCCCTTTTATATAACAATATTAAAGAAATGTGTCATTCTTATTACGATTAATTATTGTGTTCGACTCTTTAGTTTAACTTCAATAACCATTCTAATATCTTATTTTGTATCTGTTGTAGATGGCTTGTTTTGATGAGCATGAGCAAGTGGAATACAAAAGAGAGTGTCTTATCATTATAAAAAATCTCTAGGGGAGGTGCGTTTCTTATTATGAATAATTATTGGTTTTGAAACATGCTTACCATTACTAATTCTATGTATATTTTAACTTTATTTGACCCAATTTTTTTCCTTTCAACAGAGGAGAGCACATTGTAGGGGAAATGATGTGTAGAGGGGATATTTGCAATTTTTATTTGTTCTTGTCTACTTGTTTTGTTTTTTGAGTTTGGGCATGGCCATGCTTTGCATTGTACTCTTTTTTCTTTGGTTTTTTTGGCTCATTTTTTGTAGTTTGGTCTTGGCTTCATTTGTTGAGTGTGTTGTAGTCGTTTTCATTTTTTTTCACATTTTTTAAAGTTTGGTCTTGGTTTCATTTTGTTGGGTGTGGGAAAGGAAATGAAGCAGACAGAGAAAGAAATGAAGGAATAAGACAGAAAAAATGAAGGTTATTTTTCATATAAAGGTGAGTCAACATACCTTTATGCAGTGCATTGCACTTAAAAGTATTTTTTGCTAATTTGTGGCTCCACTTGTTTGTTATTCAATCTATTATGTGTTATCTATGCTCTCATAATCAACTATATTGATCTTCTTTATGTAGTGAACAACTACAATCTACGAAGGTGAAGTGATGAATATGCATTAGACATTCTACAAATGTGGCACAGAGGGTGGGTGAGACATATTTTTCTTCTACAAAATACTATTGTCCTTTAATACAATGAAATTTTTGTTGTTTGCACAAAGATTTATCATTTTGTCCTGGTTTTGACTTAGTATGATATGTTTCATGGGTGCGAGATTCAAGATTTTTCCTAGAATTTTGATATGAAAGAAATGGAAATGTTACACTGGGGTTCCCTTGTTCAGGGCTTATTGTTCATGATTGCCATTGCTATAATATTAGCTAAGGGAGGGTAGGTATTTGTAGGGTTAATTCATCGCTCTACGAAATTGTTATTTGAGCTTGCATGGTTTATTCGTGATCTAATATATAAATCTTACTTTGTGTAGAGATTACATTTGTAGTGTTTGGGAGGGTCGAGTGAAGATACTTTAGGCAATGTAGATGCAACACAGAGGATGGGTGAGTCATATTGTTTTCCAACAAAATAGCGTTATTATTATTTGTTTGCTTGAGGTTTTCTCCTTCTAGGATGGTTTTCGAGTAGTACCACTAAGTTAGTGGTTTGACAAATGGTATGTTTAAATTTATATGCTTTTTGGCTCCACATCACACGCATACCCCCGCACAATGTGCCCTAGAGAGGAGGATGGTAAGGTCGAGCAAGCAGGCATACTAACCCTTCAACTAATCGTCCACTGTGTTAATGGACCACACTACCACCTTGTGTGCCAAATGATTTTGGGTGTTCAATAAATTTAGAATATGCTTAGATATCTCTTACAAAAAGAATTATTTCTCTTATGATAACATTGGATGCATTATTCCTAGAAGAATAACATTTAGTTCAGAAATTTTTTACATTTTTAGATATAACATGGAATATAAATGGTCTAAAATCAAGTTGGATGATAAGTTCATGCCTTAAACTCTTTTGTTTAACTTTTGTTTGAATTTTAATATTTTATTTTGTACTATAGAAGATGGATATATGAAATATCCCTCTTTATATAACAAAACTCAAGAACAAGTATGTTTCATATTATGATTAATTATTGCATTCAATGATATCTCTTAGAAAAAGAATTATTTCTCTTATGATAACATGGATGACAAGTTCATGCCTTCAACTTTTTAGTTTAATTTTTGTTTGAATTTTAATATTTTATTTTGTACTATAGAAGATGGATATATGAAATATCCCTCTTTATATAACAAAACTCAACGACAAGTATCTTTCATATTATGATTAATTATTGCATTCAATGATATCTCTTACAAAAAGAATTATTTCTCTTATGATAACATTGGATGGATTATTCCTAGAAGAATAACATATAGTTCAGAAAATTTATATATATTTTAGATATAACATGGAATATAAATGGTCTAGAATCAAGTTGGATGACAAGTTCATGCCTTCAACTCTTTAGTTTAACTTTTGTTTGAATTTTAATATTTTATTTTGTACTATAGAAGATGGATATATGAAATATCCCTCTTTAAATAACAAAATTCAAAGACAAGTATGTTTCATATAATGATTAGTTATTGCATTCAATTCTCAAGCTCAACTTTATTGATTATAATATTTTATTATGTATCTATTGTAGATGTCTTGTTTCGGTGACCACAATTAAGCGAAATACAAAATGGAGTGTCTATCATTATATAACAAATTCTAAAGGAGGTATGTTTGCTATTATGAATAATTATTTGTTTTGAAATATGCTCACCATTACTATATGTGTTTGTATTTTAATCTTATTCACCCCACTTTTTTTCCTTTCAGCTGAAGAGAGGACACTCTAGTATAGAGAATGTGCAAAGGGGAAGTTTACAATTTTTTTGTTTATTGTTGTCTACTTGTTTTATTTTTGGTTAGTTTGAGCATAGTCATGTTTTTTGTTGTACTTGTTTAGCTTTGTTTTACATTTTTTTCTCATTTCTCGTAGTTTGGTCTTGGATTTGTTTATTCGTTGTGCAATAGGAATAGGAAAATAAGGCAGCAAGGAGAGAAGATGAAAGAGAGAAGTTGGAGGTTATCATTCAGGAATGAAGGTGAATCACCTTAACTATATGCAGTGCATTTCATTCACAATTACTTTTCGATCATTTGTGAATTCTTTTTCTTGTTTTTGAATTTATTATATGTTTTATGTGGTTTCACACTCAACTATATCTCGCTTTGTGTAGTGAGTCACCACAATTGTATAGTCTATGAAGGTCAAGGTGAAGATACCCTAGACATTCTACCAACACAGCTTGGATAATAGGTGAGCCATATTTTTTCGTACATAAGAATATTGTCCTTTAATCGACTGAAATGTTTGTTCTTAGCGAATCAATTTATCCTTTTGTCATGGCTTCAGGATAGTATGATCTTGTTAATGGTAGTGAGGTTTCAGATTTTTGAAGAACTTTTATATGAAATAAAGGGAATGCTGTATCGAGGTTCACATTTTCAGGGCTTATTGTTTATGGTTGTTGCTGCTATAACATTAGCCAAGGGTGAACTGGTATGTGTGATTAATTTACGGCTTTGTATATTTGTTATTCATTTTCTCTCGTGGTTTATTTGTGATCTCATATATAATATTACTTTGTGCAGTAAGTGACTATAGTTGCAGTGTTCTTTTTTTCCTTTCAGCTGAAGAGAGGACACTGCAGTATAGAGAATGTGCAAAGGGGAAGTTTGAAATTTTTTTGTTTGTTGTTGTCTACATGTATTATTTTTGGTTAGTTTGAGCATAGTCATGTTTTTTGTTGTACTTGTTTAGCTTTATTTTACATTTTTTTCTCATTTCTCGTAGTTTGGTCTTGGTTTTGTTTATTCATTGTACAATAGGAAAAGGAAAGGAAGGCAGCAAGGAGAGAAGATGAAAGAGAGAAGTTGGAGGTTATCATTCATAAATGAAGGTGAATCACCTTGACTATATGCAATGCATTTCATTCACAATTACTTTTCGATCATTTGTGAATTCTTTTGTTTGCTTTTGAATTTATTATATGTTTTATGTGGTTTCACACTCAACTATATCTCGCTTTGTGTACTGACTGACCACAATTGTATAGTCTATGAAGGTCAAGGTGAAGATACCCTAGACATTCTACCAACACAACTTGGACGATAGGTGAGCCATATTTTTTCCTACATAAGAATATTGTCCTTTAGTCGAGTGAAATGTTTGTTCTTTGCGAATCAATTTATCCTTTTGTCATGGCTTTAGGATAGTATGATCTTGTTAATAGGAGTGAGGTTTGAGATTTTCGAAGAACTTCTATATGAAATAAAGGGAATGTTGTATCTAAGGTTCACATTTTCAGGGCTTGTTCATGGTTGTTTTTGCTATAACATTAGCCAAGGGTGAACGGGTATGTGTACGATTAATTTACCGCTTTGTATATTTGTTATTCATTTTCTCTCGTGGTTTATTTGTGATCTCATATATAATATTACTTGTGCAGTAAGTGACTATAGTTGCAGTGTTTGGGATGGTGTAGTGTTTGTTTTCTTGCTCCACAAAACATGCACACCACCACACAACGTGTCCTGTAGAAGAGGTTCTTGTAGAAGAGGTGGGTAAGGTCGAGCAAGCAAGAATACTGACCCTTCAACTATCGTGCTAAAATACAATGCTACTGCCTTGTAGACCCTAGGATTTTGGGTGTTCAAAATGTTTACATATGCTTAGATTCCTTTTTCTAAAAAATTTACATTTTACGAAAACATTGTTTTTATTACTCGTAGTAGAAGTACATCTCGTTTAGAAATTTATATTTTTTGATATATAGTGCAAAATATATTTGGACTTGAACTTAGTTGCATGACAAGTTCATACCTTCAAATTCTTTAATTTAAATTTTATTATAAATCTAAAGTTTATTGTATATCTAGTGTAATTGAATGAGCATAAATACATGGAATACAAAATGGACTCTCCCCTTTTATATAACGATCTTCAAGAAATGTGTCTTTCTTATTACGATTAATTATTGTGTTTGACTCTTTAGTTTAACTTTTATAACCATTCTAGTATCTTATTTTGTATCTGTTGTAGATGACTTGTTTTGATGAGCACGAGCAAGTGGAATACAAAATAGAGTGTTTATCATTATAAAAAGTTTCTAGGGGAGGTGCGTTTCTATTATGAATAATTATTGGTTTTGAAACATGCTTACCATTACTAATTCTGTGTATATTTTAACATTATTTGACCCATTTTTTTTCCTTTCAGCAGAGGAGAGCACATTGTAGGAGAGATGATGTGCAGAGGGGATATTTTCAAATTTTCTTTGTTCTTGTCTGCTTGTTTTGTTTTCTGAGTTTGAGCATGGCCATGCTTCGCATTGTACTCTTTTTTCTTTGTTTTTTTTTGGCTCATTTTTTTGTAGTTTGGTCTTGGCTTCATTTGTTGGGTGTGTTGTAGTCGTTTTCCTTTGTTTTCCTTTTTTTTCACGTTTTTTGTAGTTGGTCATGGTTTCATTTTCTTGGGTGTGGAAAAGGAAATAAAGGAAGCAGACGGAGAAAGAAATGAAGGAAGCAGATAGAAAAAATGGAGGTTATTGTTCATATATGAAGGTGAGTCAACATACCTTTATGTAGTGCATTTCACTTAAAAGTATTTTTTGCTAATTTGTGGCTCCACTTGTTTGTTATTCAATTTATTATGTGTTATCTATGCTCTCATAATCAACTATATTGATCTTCTTTATGTAGTGAACGACTATAATCGTACAGTCTACGAAGGTGAAGTGGTGAAAATGCATTAGACATTCTACAAATGTGGCACAGAGGGTGGGTGGGTCATATTTTTCTTCTACAAAATACTATTGTCCTTTAATACAATGAAATATTTGTTGTTTGCACAAAGATTTATCATTTTGTCCTGGTTTTGACTTAGTATGATATGGTTCATGGGTGCGAGATTCAAGATTTTTCCTAGAACTTTGATATGAAAGAAATGGAAATGTTATACTGGGGCTCCCCTGTTCAGGGCTTAATTGTTCATGATTGCCATTGCTATAATATTAGCTAAGGGAGGGTAGGTATTTGTAGGGTTAATTCATCGCTCTACGTATTTGTTATTTGAGCTCCCATGGTTTATTCATGATCTAATATATAAATCTTACTTTGTGCAGAGATTACATTTGTAGTGTTTGGGAGGGTCGAGTGGAGAAGATATTTTAGGAAAATAAGATGCAACAGAGAGGATGGGTGAGTCATGTTGTTTTCCAACAAAATAGCATTATTATTATTTGTTTGCTTGACATTTTCTCCTTCTACGATGGTTCTCAAGTAGTACCACTAAATTAGTGGTTTGACAAATGGTATGTTTAATTTTATATGTTTTTTGGCTCCACAACACACACATGCCCCCACACAATGTGCCCTAGAGAGGAGGATGGTAAGGTCGAACAAACATGCATACTAACCCTTCAACTAATCGACCACTGTGTTAATGGACCACACTACCACCTTGTGTCCCATATGATTTTGGGTGTTCAACAAATTTAAAATATGCTTAGATCTCTCTTACAAAAAGAATTATTTCTCTTATGATAACATTGGATGCATTATTCCTAGAAGAATAACATATAGTTCATAAAATTTATATATTTTTAGATATAACATGGAATTTAAATGGTCTAGAATCAAGTTCGATGAGAAGTTCATGCCTTCAACTCTCTAGTTTAACTTTTGTTTGAATTTTAATATTTTATTTTGTACTATAGAAGATGGATATATGAAATATCCCTCTTTATATAACAAAACTCAAAGACAAGTATGTTTCATATTATGATTAAATATTGCATTCAATTCTCAAGTTCAACTTTATTGATTCTAATATCTTATTATGTATCTATTGTAGTTGTCTTGTTCCGGTGACCACGATTAAGCAAAATACAAAAAGGGTGTCTATAATTATATAACAAACTCTAAAGGAGATATGTTTGCTATTATGAATAATTATTTGATTTGAAATATGCTTACCAAATTTACTATGTGTTTGTATTTTAATCTTATTCACCCCACCTTTTTTTCCTTTCAGCTGAAGAGAGGACATTGTAGTATAGAGAATGTGCAAAGGGGAAGTTTGCAAATTTTTTGTTTGTTGTTGTCTACATGTTTTATTTTTGGTTAGTTTGAGCATAGTCATGTTTTTTGTTGTACTTGTTTAGCTTTGTTTTACAATTTTTTCTCATTTCTTGTACGTTGGTCTTGGTTTTGTTTATTTGTTGTGCAATAGGAATAGGAAAAGAAGGCAGCAAGGAGAGAGGATGAAAGAGAAAAGTTGGAGTTTATCATTCATAAATGAAGGTGAATCACTTTTAACTATATGCAATGCATTTCACTCACAATTACTTTTCGATCATTTGTGAATCATTTTGCCTGCTTTTGAATTTATTATATGTTTTATAAGTGGTTTCACACTCAACTATATCTCGCTTTGTGTAGTGAGTGATCACAATTGTATAGTCTATGAAGGTCAAGATGAAGATACCGTAGACATTCTACCAACACAGCTTGGACGGTGGGTGAGCCATATTTGTTTCCTACATAAGAATATTGTCCTTTAATCGACTAAAATGTTTGTTCTTTGCGAATTAATTTATCCTTTTGTCATGGCTTCAGGATAGTGTGATCTTGTTAATGAGAGTGAGGTTTGAGATTTTTGAAGAACTTTTATATGAAATAAAGGGAAACGTTTTATTGAGGTTCACATTTTCAGGGCTTATTGTTCATGGTTGTTGTTGTTATAACATTAGCGAAGGGTGAACATGTATGTTTATGATTAATTTACCGCTTTGTATATTTCTTATTCATTATCTCTCGTGGTTTATTTGTGATCTGATATATAATATTACTTTGTGCAGTGAGTGACTATGGTTGCAGTGTCTGGGATGGTGTAGCGTTTGTTTTCTTGCTCCACATCACATGCACACCCCCACACAATGTGCCTTGTAAAAGAGGTGGGTAAGGTCGAGCATGCAAGAATATTGACCCTTAAACCAATCAACCATCGTGCTAAAATACAACGCTACTGCCTTGGAGACCCTAAGATTTTGGGTGTTCAATATGTTTAGATATGCTTAGATTCCTTTTTCTGAAAAATTTACATTTTATGAAAACATTGTTTCTATTACTCGTAATAGAAGTACAACTAGTTTAGAAAATTTATATTTTTTTTATATATAGCAAAAAATATATTTGGACTCGTACTAAATTGCATGACAAGTTGATACTTTCAAAATCTCTAGTTTAAATTTTACTAGAAATCTAATATTTTATTGTATATCTAGTGCAAACGGCTTGTTTGAATGAGCATAAATACATGGAATACAAAATGGACAATCCCCTTTTATATAACAATCTTTAAAAAATGTGTCTTTCTTATTACAATTAATTATTGTGTTTGACTCTTTAGTTTAATTTTTATAACCATTCTAATATCTTATTTTGTATGTGTTGAAGATGGCTTGTTTTGATGAGCACGATCAAGTGGAATACAAAAGAGAGTGTCCATCATTATAAAAAATATCTAGGGGAGGTGTGTTTCCTGTTATAAAAAATTATTGGTTTTGAAACATGCTTACCATTACTAATTTTGTGTATATTTTAACCTTATTTGACCTAGTTTTTTTTCCTTTCAGCAGAGGAGAGCACATTGTAGGAGAGATGATGTGTAGAGGGGATATTTGCAAATTTTTCTTTGTTCTTGTCTGCTTGTTTTGTTTTCTGAGTTTTAGCATGGCCATGCTTTGCGTTGTACTCTTTTTTGTTTGTTTTTTTGGCTCATTTTTTTTAGTTTGGTCTTGGTTCATTTGTTGGGTGTATTGTAGTCATGTTCTTTTGTTCTCACGTTTTTTTGTAGTTTGGTCCTGGTTTCATTTGTTGGGTGTGGAAAAAGGAAATGAAGGAAGCAGATAGAGAAAGAAATGAAGGAAGCAGATAGAGAAAATGGAGGTTATTGTTCATATATGAAGGTGAGTCAACATACCTTTATGCAGTGCATTTCACTTAAAAGTAATTTTTGCTAATTTGTGGCTCCACTTGTTTGTTATTTAGTTTATTATGTGTTAGCTATGCTCTCATAATCAACTATATTGATTTTCTTTATGTAGTTAACAACTACAATCGTACAGTCTACGAAGGTGAAGTGGTTAATATGCATTAGACATTCTACAAATGTGGCACAGAGGGTGGGTGAGCCATATTTTTCTTCTACAAAATACTATTGTCCTTTAATACACTGAAATATTTGTTGTTTGCACAAAGATTTATCATTTTGTCCTGGTTTTGACTTAGTATGATATGGTTCATGGGTGTGATATTCAATATTTTTCCTAGAACCTTGATATGAAAGAAATGGAAATGTTTTACTGGGGTTCCCTTGTTTAGGGCTTATTGTTCATGATTGCCATTAAAGAAATGGAAATGTTTTACTGGGGTTCCCTTGTTTAGGGCTTATTGTTCATGATTGCCATTGCTATAATATTAGCTAAGAGACGGTACGTATTTGTATGTTTAATTTATCGCTCTATGTATTTGTTATTTGAGTTCTCATGGTTTATTTGTGATCTAACATACTGACATGCCTACTTTTGTGTTATAGGAGTTGCTTTTCCAAGCATATAGTCCACATCTATTCTTATTTTGTGGGAGGCGATTGGGGAAAACATCTAGAGGTTTGCTTGCAGGCTTAAAGGCCAACCTGTACATTCTTGTAGGTTTATAAGATTAAGTTTGTATTGAAAGTATATTCACTTTATCATATGTGTCAAGACTCATTCTAATAGTTGCCACTTAATTATCTGTATATGAAAATTTAAAAAAGAAAGAAAATAAAATTGTCTATGTTTGTATGTGTGGGATGTAGTAACTGGTCGAAAGCAGTATAGATTTTGAAGGTCATGAAGCAGCTAGATGTTCTGTTTGTTCTCACAAGTAAGAAAACATTCAGGTACTTTGTTTGTTGAAACCTGAAAAATTTATTTGCATTGCAGTTGAGTAATATTAAATTCTAGTTGTTTTGAAATTACATTGCATATTATATTTTTGTTTGATGTTTGGCTTCCTGTGAATCTTTGGCCATATGACAAATACTTTATTGCATTAAATATAGATGGATTATGTTTCTTTGTTCGAATGCAATTTTTTTTTTTCACCTATTGATGCAAAGATCAAAGCTTGGTTGTATGATCTTGGGGATCTAGGGTGGACTATAATGCTCCAGGCTTTTGGTGCACTACAATGGCTTATATTGTTGATGGAACAATGTAAAATGTTAACTTGGAATGGTGTTTAGTATAATATTCCTAATGGAAAATTAACACTGATAATCAAGCAAATGCGCACATTCAACACAATAAAAACTTACACAAATCAGATAACCAGAATTGGGCCAAAAAAACACCAAAATGGGCCATTTTTATTATATATGTATCTTAAGTAATACAATATGGATTGGAAGGAGTGCACCTTGGCTTGCTTAGAGCAAACTACAAGCCTATGGATGAGTATCAACTACCCAAATGATGTAGAAAGACTCCCCAACAAATGTCTGCACTGGCCTTTGAAGAAGTGCATTGCTGGCTGAATGGAACCATTGTTTGACCCCTCAAATTTGCTTAGAAAATGTTGCCAAATTATTTTTGAGATCATTGCCAAAAACCCAAAAAAACCCAAAATGTGTTTACTCTAGTTTTGATGCTCCAAAATGACCCCTATTTTTTCCCACACTTCTGCACTCCCTGGAAAGATATCCTATGAGAAAATAGGGCTTGGGAAGCTCACCCAAATGCTGGAGACTCTTCTAAAATTCTTTTTTATCAACCCTAATCAACCCCTGCTCCAAATTCCTTCATCCAAGCTACACCCCAAACAATCCCACCCAAGAACTGTGCAATCCTGTGGCTGTACTACGTAGGCCCAACAAGGAAATTCATTTTGCTGAGTGTGGCTCTGGGGCTCCAAATTCCTTCGTCCAAGCTACACCCCAAACAATCCTACCCAAGAACTGTGCAGTCCTGTGGCTGTACTACACAGGCCCAACAAGGAAATTTGTTCTGTTGAGTTTGGCTCTCTCTCCTCTCGCAATTTCCCTCCTTTCCTCTTGCAATTTGGACAATGAAAGCTCAACAATGGATGTGGCCTCAATTCTGACTCCCAATCTCCAAAAGAACTGCGTACTCCCTGGTTTTGTGTCCCAACTGGCCAAGGAAATTCGTGGCACTTGAAGTCCACTAAAGAAAGGTTGAGCTTCCTCTTTGGGAAAACTCTTGTGCTCAACAACAATACATGACTTTGCTAAACAACTAGAGAAACCATGTAAATGTCAAATGATCAAAATCCCCAAATTATGATGCCTTTTTATATAATTGTTGCTCTCTTCCTTCATGTGGGTCCCTTCACCAAGCAATTCGAGCTCCCTCCTTAGCCAGTCAAATTTCTCCATCAAGGGGGTGTGTATTTCATGGGAAAGTGGCCTCCACATTCCACTAAGGAAATAATTTCGACCCCCTTGTCTTAAGTACTTTTCCCCAAACTTGCCTTAGGCCCCAAAATTGACAAAAATGGCAAAAAGGGACATTACAGTCCTCCCCTCCCAAATGTTGCCTGTCCCAAGCAACTGCAAAGCTGGATGTTGTAAACTTTGTTCACTCTCCCAAGTGGCATCCTCATCTAGCAAATCCTTCCACTTGACTAAGTGCTCCTTGATGACCCAGTTCTTCAACCTCCTCTCTTGTGTCTCCAATATGGTCTCTGGTGTCAATACTAAGTGCCCCTCATCATCCCGTGGAGGCTACTCAGTGGTTGTTGTAACTAGCTGCTCCAATGCCTTTTTCAAGCATGAGACATGAAATACGTTGCGAATCCGACTCTCCGTGAGTAGCTCCATCTCATAATCTACCTCCCCGACTCTCATGGCCACCACCCTATACGACGCATAAAAGTGTGGCTTGAGATTCTCTACCCCTTTTTGCTTGAGTGAAGACTGTCGGTAAGGCTGCAAGCGTAGGTAGACCATGTCCCCCACCTCAAACTACCTCTCCACCTTCTGTTAGCATACATCTTTTGTTGATTCTGGTATTTGATTATGGGCTACCTGCAAGTTGTCCTTGAGAACTCGGAGAATCTCCTGGCTCTCTTGAATCCAATCCTTTGCCCCTGGGGCTTTGGTATCTCCAAATGTCATGTTAGAAAAAGAAAGTGCATCATATCCATAGAGTGCTCGGTATGTGATAACTGTTGTTGTAGCAGAGCTCTCCCAGATGAAGCCACCTCACCCACGCTCTTCGCTGCCCTGTCACATAGTTGCATAGGTACCTTTTTAGCCACTTGTTCACGATATCGGTTTGCCCATCAGTCTGTGGGTGATTGCTGGTGCTGGGTGTAAACTCGGTCCCCACCAACAAGAACAACTCTTCCCAGAAAGCCCCCATGAGTCGCCTATCCCTGTCACTAATGATGGTCTTGGGGAGACCATGTAGCTGGAATACCTCTCTAAAGAACAATTCAGCCACCTAAGAAGTTGAAGATCTCGATGGGATAGCAAAGAAATGAGCGAACTTGGTCAATTAGTTGACCACAACATAGATGCAATCCCACCCTTGCACAGTCGGGAGCCCCATGAAGTCCATGGACACGCTCTCCCACTTCCTCTCCGGAATGGGAAGTGATTGAAGTAATCCTGTGGGATGTGATAACTCCACCTTATTCTTCTGACAAACCACACACTCTTATATGTGTCTCAATACATCCCCTTTAAGTTCCTGCCATGAGAACCGCTCCCTGATGGCACAATATGTCTTGAGGAACTCGGGGTGTCTTGCTAGATGGGAATCATGAGCTGTTTGCATAATATTCTCCTTGAGTTGAGATTCAGGCACCAAGTATATCTAGTCCTTATAATATATCACATCATCCATCACCCTGAACCTGTCGTCCCCATGTGTGCCATCCAGTATCTCACAAGCCTGCCTATTCTTGGAATACTCAACCAAAGGTCGAGCCTTCCAATCATGAGTGACATCCATTAAAGATAGTGTCGCGGGCCTTCGAGAGAGTGCATTTGCCACTACGTTCTGCTTGCCCTTGACATACTCAATCTTAAAGTCGTAGGCCTCGACTTTGCTCACCCACTTCTGCTGCCTCTCCTGCAATGACTGCTGCTCTAAGAAAAATTGAATAGGAAAAATTGAAGATTGTTGCGGTCAGTGTTCACCTTGAACCGGTTTCCCAGCATGAACTTGGCTAGTGCATGCATCACGACCAACATCTCTTTGTCATAAACAGAGTACAATCATTCGTGGGGTAGCAGTTTTATGCTCTCAAATGCAATAGGATGGCCCCGTGTGTCAACACGACCCCAACTCCCTCACCAGAAGAATCACAATCCAGCGTAAACCACTGTGTGAAATCCGACAAAGCCAAAACATGACAGCTGCTCATGACCTTCTTGAGGCGCTCAAAAGGACTCCTGTGCCACCTACATCCACCCAACAACCCCCTTCTTAGTCAAATCTATGAGGGGTGCTGCAAGCTATGAGAATTCTCTCACAAATCTCCTGTAGTAAGTGCAAATGCCTAGGAACCCTCTCAACTAAGTCACATTCCTAGGTGTTAGGCCAATCTAAGATGGCCCTAATCTTCTCCTAGTGTACAACATCTCTATCAGTCCAAACTCACATTTGGACATCTTGACATATAGTTGTTGCTCCTTTAGGATGTGGAGTACTACCTCCAAGCACTGAAGGTGCTCCTCCCAAGTCTGGCTATAAATGAGTATGTTGTCAAAGAAGACAAGGAAAAAGCGCCACAATTTCCCACGAAACACGTGGTTCATACAAGATTGGAATGTAGTCGGGTTATCTCGAAGGGCATCACCAAGAACTCAAAGTGTCCATAGTGGCAGCAAAAGGCAGTCTTGGGGATGTCTTGCTCCCTCACTCGGATTTGGTGATACCCCAGGTGCATATCTATTTTAGAGAAGTATCTCGCTCCTCTAAGCTCGTCCATCAACTCATCGATGTGCAATATGGGGTATCTGTTCTTCAACGTCTTCTTATTGAGGGCCCTGTAGTCAATGCACATGCGGAGTGTCCCATCCTTCTTCACCAGCACCACAAAGGAAGCAAATGGACTCGAACTAGGCCTAATGTGCCCCAATCTCAACAGCTCTTGTATAGCCCTCTTTATCTCATCTTGATAAGCTTTGGGGTGCCTATATGGAGTAGTGATGACCGCATGCAACCCCTCCTTCGACTCAATAGTATGCTCGAACCCTCAGTCTGGTGGTCTGCCTGGAGGAATCTCCCCAAAAACCCCTGGTGCCTCTCTAACAAGGCTAGTATGTCTAGATGTACGGGTCGTGTCAGAGTCCCTGTCTCAGAAATTCTAAGCTCCACCGCCCACTTTATGTCCCCATGTCGTAGATCTGCTTCCATCCTATGAGCAAAAAATGTTTGGGGTGGGTAAGAGTGCATCCCTTTCAACACTACCAGCTTCCCCTTTTGGGCCTGTAAATTCCATCTCTAGCTTTTCCCAATTAGTAGTGACCCTCCTTAGCGAGTATAGCCATTGGACACCCATCACCACATTGGTGTCCGGAATGTCAACTACAAAGAAATGATAAGTAACAGAGTAGTTCCCCATTATCATCGTCAAATTGGGAACATACTTTGTGCACTGCATCGTCCTGACATCAACATCGAGAACCCTTCAAAAGTCTCTTTGTGAATGCCCCTCTAACAAGGCTAGTATGTCTAGATGTACGGGTCGTGTCAGAGTCCCTGTCTCAGAAATCCTAAGCTCCACCGCCCACTTTATGTCCCCATGTCGTAGATCTGCTTCCATCCTATGAGCAAAAAATGTTTGGGGTGGGTAAGAGTGCATCCCTTTCAACACTACCAGCTTCCCCTTTTGGGCCTGTAAATTCCATCTCTAGCTTTTCCCAATTAGTAGTGACCCTCCTTAGCGAGTATAGCCATTGGACACCCATCACCACATTGGTGTCCGGAATGTCAACTACAAAGAAATGATGAGTAACAGAGTAGTTCCCCATTATCATCGTCAAATTGGGAACATACTTTGTGCACTGCATCGTCCTGACATCAACATCGAGAACCCTTCAAAAGTCTCTTTGTGAATGCCCCTCTGCTCCACCATCTGGGCATCGATAAAATTGTGGGTGGCCCCACTATCTATGAGGACTGACACTCGCTACCCCTACACAGCCCCCTGATCCTAAGTGTCATGTACTTCGAGACTCCCCAAAGTGAAGCAAGAACTCCCCCTGCTGGAGCAAACGGTCCTCCCCTAGGTGGTGGTGGTGGTGGTGGTGCTCCCCCTGATGACGATGCCCCCTCATCTCCCTTCTCTGCACCCATCTTAAACTCCTCCAACTCACTGTTGGAATACAACTCAATGTACTGGGCCTTTCCCTTGGTGCACTTGTGCCCTAGTGCCCAAGGCTCATGGCACGTGAAGCATAGCTTCCTCCTCCTGAGGTCCCTCCTGGTCTCCTCATCCAACTGACTACGCCCTCCATCATTCTGAGGTGGTCTAGTATCTCGATTCCCTTGTGGAGCAGTGGTTCTAGTGGGGACAAAGGCAATGTGTTAATCATATCCCGGGTCCTGGAAATAGCGTCCATCAATGATGTGGGCTTGTAGGCCCTCACCCAACCACGCAATGGCTCAATAGGCCCCTCCACAAACAACATGATCAACTGAGCCTTCGAAATCTCAGTCAAACCATCACGACCAATCTCTGAAACACCGAAATGTAGGCCTCTGCGTTGTTAGTCTGCCTCAAATGGGCGAACTCCTTAGTGTAGCTCCGGGTGAACTTTGTGTAAGAAGTAATGTGGATATGCCCCAACATAATCAACCCATGGTACCACCACTCTTGAGCATCACCCTACAAGTGTAGAGTAGCAAACCGAATAACATCCATCTCACGCATGGGATTCAGGTGAAAGTATGTGTCTAACCACTGCACCCATGCCCCGGTTGAAATCTTAACCGACCCATCAAAGTTGGGAAGTGTAACTTTCCCCACTATCTTTTGTACCTCTTGGTTGGATTGGCCCCCTCTATAATGTGTCCCGGCCCCAGTAATATGCCTCTCCTTAAGGTGTATGCACTCCCCAAAGGACATCGCCCTCTTGATTCTGGCATCCAACCCCCCTCATACTCATAAATACCGGATGCAACTGATGGACTAAATCCACAACTTGGTCTGGTTCTGGCTCATCCAAAAAATGAGGCATGGTGAGACAGCCTCCCTATATGACTACCTCCTCCGGCTTTGGAACCCCCATCACCCTGGTGCTCTCCCCTTGGTCTCGCATTCACCTGCAACCCTATCACCTGATGCATCATGTCCATCATTAGTTGCCCCTGCCCCAACATCTGTTGGTTGGCTCTCAACAACTCCTCTAAAATTTGCTTTTGGTTTTGGCCCTCTTGTTTGGGTTGCTCGTTGTCCTCTTGATTGTCCATGTGCTCCTTGAAGTTTTCCACCTTTGTATCAGAAAATGGGGCTCGTTCCCCCTCTCTACCTCGACCCCAGCCTTTGCCTCTACCTCTACCTCTATGTTGATGCTCTCATAAACGACCCTGTCATCACCTGCTCTCAAGCCCACAACTAGCCAAGAACATGCTTTGATACCACTAAAATACTCTTAATAGAAAATTAACAGTGATAATCAAGCAAATGCAGCACATTCAACACAATAAAAATTTACACAAATCAGAGAACCAGAATTGGGCTAGAAATACGCCAAAATGGGCCAATTTTAATATATATATTTGAAAGAGTATAATATGGATCAGAAGGATTGCATTTGGGCTTGCTTAGAGCAAGCTACAAGCCCCAGGTGATACTCATCCCAAACTAGTGTTGAAAATATTGGTACTGGCAAAAAAATCAACGAGGGTCCAAAAAAGATCTTATCGACAATATCGGCTAAATATCGACAAACATAAAAATGCATAATATATTCATTTTTTTTCTTCATATTTTTAATATAAAGCAATAACAACATGAAATAAACACATTGGCACATAAATATGAAGAAAACACCCATATATATGATGTAGTAGATGTAAAATAAAAATGATACATCGAAAACCAAATCATGTTGATCCCTAATAATTGTCCAATCAAGGACTCAAATGTGGAGAACCAATACAAAATAACATCGCATATATAAAAGTATTTCATCATCATGAGTTATATGTAGCAAAACAAATAAAACTAGCAGCTATCTATCTGAGATTAGTGCCCTTTCCCTAGCAGCTATCTATCTGAGATCAGTGCCCTTTTCCTAGCAGTGATCTTTCTACCTTTTTCATCAATTGCTTCAAGAGTTTTTTGTATAAGCTCCGCACTAGAAACTGTACAAAGCATTACATCATGTCCACGGAGTCTAGCCAGATGGTATTTCAATCGCGTAACCCCTTTTTCCACTTGGTCCCACACAATTTGCATGATAGATATGCCCGATTTGTACCACCATTAGGCTCCCCATACTCCCAAAATGGGTCCAAGGCTTTTGGCATATTTGTAGTGAACTAATTCAAACCTAGGGCACCAAAAAACGAAAAATTGGCATTAAACACCACAACACAAAATAATAAGTAATAACCATCTCATTTAAAAAATTAATTTTTTTACTACATTATTTGCAACCTAAATGAATAAGAAAAATTGAAGCTTGATCTCCAAATACGGAGAAAACCCTTGCATTGGCTCATGGGCATGAAAATCATAATAAGAGGGTGTATAAGAAAGTTAAAAAAAATGAAGCTTGCGCTCCAAATATGGAGAAAACCCTTGCATTGGCTCATGGGCATGAAAATCATAGCAAATGGAAAAGAAACAAAGAAGCAAAATGTTCGTAGGCAAAGAGGCAAGCAAGCATAACCCTAAATCTATGAAAAAAATCATTAACATAGGGTTTTTTTTTTAATCCACAATTTTTTTTAGTTGGTGGTGATAATGGTTGTTTGATCCTCAATCCCTCCTTGAAAACCACCACAAAGCTCTTCCTCTTCCTTCTCCAAGACTAAGAAACGAAAATGAGCAAATAAAGCTACCAAATCGTTTTTCTAGCCGCGACCCTGCCAGGGAATATTTGATGTTGTAGCGCAATATTTTGCCGAAATATTGGCGATATTTCAGAAACATCGCAATATTTTCTCGACGATATTTTGGCTTGTCAAAAATATTGCGATATTTCCGAATATCGCCTATATTATCAACACTCGGCCCGAATGATGCAGAAAGACTCCCCAACAAATGTCTGCGTTGGCCATTGAAAAAGTGCACTGTTGGCTGAATGGAACCACTGTTTGACCCCTCAAATTTGCCCAAAAAATTCTGCGAAATTATTTATGAGATCTTTGCTAGCAACCCACCAAAACCTAGAAAGGATTTATTTTGATGCTCCAAAATGACCGCTATTTTCTCCCAAATCTGCCCAAAAAATTCTGCGAAATTATTTATGAGATCCTTGCTAACAACCCACCAAAACCTAGAAAGGATTTACTTTGATGCTCCAAAATGACCCCTATTTTCTCCCACACTTCTGCACTGCTTGGAATGATATCTTCTGAGAAAATAGGGGTTGGACAACTCACCCAAATGCTGGGAACTCTTTTAAAATTCTCTTTTAGCAACCCCAATCAGCGCTTGCTCCAAATTCCTCTGTCCAAGCTACACCCCAAACAATCCCACCCAAGAATTGTGCAATCCTGTGGTTGTACTATGGGCCTCTCCTCCATCCAAGCTACATTGCAAACAATCCCACCAAGAACAGCGCAGTCCTATGGTTGTACTACACAGCCCCAGCAAGGAAATTTGTTCTGCTGAGTGTGACTCTGTCTCCTCTTGCAATTTCCCTTATTTCCTCTTCCAATTTGAACAATGAAAGCCCAGCGATGGATGTGGCCTCAATTTCCCAAAAGAATTGCGTACTCGTACTCCCTGGTTCTGTGTCCCAACTGGCCAAGGTGCTAAACAACTAGTGAAATCCACTGAATAAAGGCTGAGCTTCCTCTTGGGAAAACTCTTGTGCTCAACAACACTATGTTACTTTACTAAACAAGTAGAGCAACTATTTAAATATCAAATGATCACGATTCTCCATCAGCGGTGCATATTTCATGGGAAAGTGGCCCACACATTCCACTAGGGAATGTCAAATGATCACGAATTTCTCCATAGGGAATGTCAAATGATCACGAATTTCTCCATAGGGGGTGCATATTTGATGGGAAAGTGGCCCACTAGGGAAATAATTTTGACCCCCTTGGCCTAAATATTTTTCCCCAAAATTGCCTTAGGCCCCAAAATTGACAAAAATGGCAAAATAGTGATTTTCCGCGAAATATTTAGGAAGAGACATTACATTTAGTTGTTTGTAAAGTCTTTTCATGTGGACCTGAATTTTACTTTATCCAATTTTCTATATTTGCTCTGTCAAGACTGTCCTTTCAAAGTATATCATTTGCATTTTTTATTAGGCTATTTTCTGACTTATATAATTATTTGTATTTTTTATTAGGCTCTTCTATGGAACAAGTAAAGTTGGTGATTCATCCCTGGTTGAGTGGAATGAAAGTGAGGAAACAATTAAGTGAACGTATTCTCCTCTTACAAAGCGTTCCTTAGGTGTTGTGCAATTTGATACAACCAGGAATAGATTCTTGGCAGCTGGTGATGAATTTCTTTAAAAGTTCTGTGACATGGATAACACCACTATCCAGACAACAATTGAGGTTGAGGGTAGTTGGGTAAGAAGTTATTTTTGAAGATGAGGATGGTTTGGTGATGAATCTTTAAAAGTTCTGTGACATGGATAACACCAATATCCAGACAACAATTGAGGTTGAGGGTGGTTAGGTAAGAAGTTATTTTTGAAGATGAGGATGGTTTATTTTTAGAGTTATTTATTCCAGACAACAATTGATGTTGAGGGTAGTTCGGTAAGAAGTTATTTTTGAAGATGAGGATGGTATAATTTTAGAGTTTGAGAAATAATGACTTTGAGAAATTTTTTTTCTAACACATTATATTAGCTAGTCCTTGCCTTCGTTTCAGGGTTCCCTGTTGGCAGTCACAACGAATGACAATGGCATAAAGATCTTAGCCAACGCAGTGGGATTTTTCTTAATTCACACGCTGGAATGACAATGGCATAAAGATCTTAGCCAATGCAGAGGGAGGGATTTCGCTTAATTCACATGCTGCAATGACAATGGCATAAAGATCTTATCTAACGCAGAGGGATTTGGTCTCAGGGATATTTTTGAAGATGAGGATGCTTTAATTTTAGAGTTTGAGAAATAATGACTGAGAAAAAAAGTTTCTAACACATTATATTAAGTTTGCTTGATCACATCTCAATGCATAATCCTTGCTTTATTTCCAAAAAGCTCCAGGCTAATCCTCGCCTTCGTTTCGTTTCAGGGTTCCCTGTTGGCAGTCACAACGAATGACAATGGCATAAAGATCTTAGCCAACGCAGAGGGATTTCGCTTAATTCGCAAGCTGGAATGACAATGGCATAAAGATCTTAGCCAACGCAGAGGGATTTCGCTTAATTCGCACGCTGGAGATTAGATCCTTTTGAGACAATGGCAACAAAGGTAAATTGCTTCTTCCATGCACATTTACTATGTACATGAACTGGTGACTAATGACAAAGTTAAACTCTAACTAGATCATTTTTACTATGTCATGCCTCCAGATATTGTTGTCTTCAACTTTCCATATAGCGTAGGATTTTGTTCTTTTGCCTTTGCAAATGCTCTATTAGCCATTATTTTAGCATATATTTTATAGGAATATGATGAAATGATCAATGAATTCTGACAATTGTCTGACACTGGAGACAACATGTGTGCATAGTATAGACAGCAGTCGGACCCAGATGTTAAACCAAGGCTTCTAGACGAGGTCACAGACGAGCAAGAACTGGACATTGACGAGCAAGAACTGGACATTGACTGAGATCGCTGATTCGGGTCAGTGTAGGTCTCTCAGGTTGCCTGACACATTGCGTGCGAGCAAGGTATGCAATCGTCCTTCTATTACAAAAAACACACTAAAGGCTACAATTTCTTGCAAGTGGTAAAACTGATATACATTACAATTTTATGTGCTACAATTTCTTGCAGGTGGTAAAACTGATATACACCAATTCCGCTGTTGTTGTTTTAGCACTGATATCCGGTGCTCTCCATAAGCTGTGGAAATGGCCGGGGAGTGACCGGAATCCATCCGGAAAGGTGGGGTTCTTTAGTGGTTGTTGTTTGCAGCCGTATTTTACGTAGTAATGATTGCCGAGTAACTAAGAGTTAGTGTTTTGTTCCACCGTCTACAGTGAGTAATCCACTACAGATGTCGCAGCCAGCTAGTGGGATTGTTATGAATAATGACATTGGTCATATAAATCCACCACAGATGTGGCAGCCAGCTAGTGCGATTGTTATGAATAATGACATTGGCGATACAAATCCAGAAGAAGCCACTGCTTGTATAGCTTACTGAGAATGATTCCTATGGGATGTATAGCTTACTGAGAATGATTCCTATGGGATGTCTGCGTGCGGTGGCAAGGTCTCCTTATTCAATACGATGGCATTTGAGGTAAGAGAGCCTTTTACCTAATAAAGAGCAGTTTCATTTTAATGTTTCCGATGATTATATAATTTTAGTTTTTAGTACATTGTTCTGCTTAGGGTTTATTCTGTTATGTCTCACTTTCAACTTTCAAATTATGATCGTAATGGGGTTCATTTCAGGATCACTCTAGGTTCTTGCCTAATGTTCCTCACTATAGGCTAAGAATTCAAAGGCTTTCAATTTATCTAAATCACTGGTTTGATGGAATGCTAATTTGTGATTCATTGCAGGTCATGACAACTTTCATGCCACTTCCTGCAGCCACATTTCTGGCTTTCCACCCTCAGCACAATAACATCATATAACATCATTACAATTGGCATGCAGGATTCATCAATTCAAAAATACAATGTTCGAGTTGATAAGGTGCTGCCTGTGAATATATCATTGAATTTAAAATTCTTATCGTTTTATCAAAAATGACCTTTAAGTGGCATGCTCTGAACTTGCTGCAATTTTTACAGGTAAAAACAAAGTTCAAAGGCCACCAAAAGAAAATCACATGCCTGGCTTTTTCACATGTTTTGAATGTGTTGGTCTTCTGGAGCTGATGCCCAGGTATATAGTTTCTTTTATTATTACATATAGTCTATGGTTTCTTTTTAAGTTTACATAAATTTATGTCGTAGTCTAACTAGCCAGAGGAATTGCCCGGAAAGTTATGGAAATTCTGGTCACATTTAGAGAAAATCCGGCAAAGATTTTTGTAAATCCAAGTTATAGGTGTTAGACTTCAAAATTTTAAGTGTCCTAGACGTTTTTGATGGTGCTGAATCCATTTCCACCATCAAAAACACGATTCAAACACTGCCTCTACAAAATTTTTTGAATTTTTTTTCCCTAAACTCCAGCCACTTTTGGCCGTCTGGGCAATTCCTCCGACGACTCCTAAATTTATAGAGTAGAAATGAGTAGAAATAGAAATGTTCTTGTACTTACAACCACGTTTTTTTGGCAGTAGTTTCTGGGGCATAGAGGGTTGGGACAAGCGAAAGTCAAAAATGGTTCCGGTACAGCCAGGAAGATCATCACCACCAGTGGGTATACAAGAATACAGTTTCATAATGATCAAATTCACTTCTGGGTTGTGCATGAGAGCCAGCTCTATCTAAATAACATAGACAGTTATATAATGTCACTTACCTTCTTTTATATGTGATTGGATGACCTTGTTACATTGTTGCATTGCAGTGGCCTCCGCACGATTCCCTATCTGCTCCTATTTAAAGTGCTATATACTCATGTGACAGCGTCTTAGTTTATGCGAACTTCTGTGATGGTGCAGTTGGAGTGTTTGATGCGGAAAGCTTGTGGCCTCACTGCGGCATTCCACCGTCTGCATATTTACCATCGAGAATGAACAGGTAAATGGGATCCTTCATTCTGTCATAGTTGATGCATCTATTTTTTATTGTTTGGTTATTTATGCAGCAGTAATGTCTATCCTGCTATCCTCTAGTCGTTGCATCACTGCATCACATCCATCCGAACCGAATCAATTTTCTCTTGGAATAAGAGATGGAGGAGCTCATGTTATTGAGCCTTAAAGTAAGAAAGGAAATGGGGTGTTGGACCACCCCCAATGGAATTGTCGGATCAAATTCAACATTAAGTAACCAAGGTTGGGAACCACCCTCAAAGTAGTTCAATGGAAACATAATGGAACTGTCAAAGTAGTTCAATGGAAACATAATGGAACTGTCGGATCAAATCCAACATTAAGTAACCAAGGTTCGAAACCACCCTCAAGGTAGTTCAATGGAAACATAATGGAACTGTCGGATCAAATCCAACATCATGGTTCGGAACCATTTGAAGTACACTGTACTACTTTGTGTCTACCGAATCTTTATTTACAAGAACGCCATGAATAATGGTAGCGTTTTTTCAGTGAAATGCCTCACTTGTGTACTTGTTTTCCAGTTGTTGAGGCATTCTATCAACATTGTAAACTTCATCAGATATTGTTCAGCACTGTAGATGGAGGTTAAACAACTGTAAATGATACCTAAATGACTATCTAGGTGCAATCCTAGTCACTATATTCTTTCTAGATCGTGTAAAAATTGAAACTCGGTCATTGGAGCATAATTCATGAATGTTCTTTCCAAGGGTTTCTCAGTGTCGCTTTGTACCATGAGTTTTTTCATTTCATGTTCATGTGCATTCAGACCAACCTGTTATATGCGGAAGCTTTGTCATTGTCAGACTCGGGAATATTATTTTTGGGTTGAATGATATTGGAGCTCAGATAAGTAATTCATTCAATTGAGGAAACATTACTTATGTATGAGTTTTTGCAATTGTCAACGAACTTTTTCCTTGTTTGATGTTATTGTTTAAACATACTGCTTCTGCAGTTGACTTAACCAACTCTGGTTTGATGACTCTATTGTTTAAACACCTCTGGTTTGATGAGACTATTGTTTAAACATATTGACAGATATCAATAAACACATTGACACATATTTGCGGATTCCTTGTTTGATGTTATTGTTTAAACAGATTACTTCTGCAGTTGACTCAACAAACTCTGGTTTGATGACTCTATTGTTTAAACATATTGACACGTATCTACGGAAAGCAAGAATCTGAATCTTTCAGTTGATGATATGATGTTCATATTTTTCATTGATGCAGCCTAACAAACGACTCTATTGTTTAAACATATTGACACATATCTACTGAAAGCAAGAATCTTTCAGTTGATGGTATGATCATATTTTTCATCGATGCAGCCTGCAGCCTGTGTTTTGTTTGTGATGGACTTGCAGTGTTATGTTTTTGATGGACTTTGAAATGTGTCCTTCCGTGTTTTGTTTGTGATACTTGCAGTGTTTTGTTTTTGATGGACTTTGAAATGTGTCTTTTCTTTAATGTGTCTTGTAATGTGTCTTGTAATATCACACATTTTGGACATTAAATTTGGATATCAGTTTAATAGCAGGACTCATGATGTTTAAGTTTAATAGCAGGACTCATGATGTTTAAACTTAAACATATTGACACATACCTATGGAAAGGAAGAAATTTTTATTATCATACATAAACATATTAATAAAGTATGTTTAAACATACTCAACAAACTCAATTATTTTTGAACATACTCAACAAACTCAATTATTTTTAAACATACTCAACAAACCACTTTATTATCATACATAAACATATTATTGTTTAAACATACTAACAATTATGTTTAAACATACTCAACAAACTCAATTATTTTTGAACATACTCAACAAACTCAATTATTTTTAAACATACTCAACAAACCACTTTATTATCATTCATAAACATATTATTGTTTAAACATACTAACAATTATATTTAAACATACTCAACAAACTCTGGTTTGATGACTATTGTTTAAACATATTGACACATATCTACGGATTCCTTGTTTGATGTTATTGTTTAAACATATTGCATCTGTAGTTGACTCAACAAACTCTGGTTTGATAACTCTATTGTTTAAATATATTGACACATATGATAATGTTCACATTTTTCAGTGTTGGTGTTTTGTTTGTGATGGACTTGTTAAGGGGAGAGATCCTTCCTTTGGAAGTTGAAATGTGTCTTTCCTTCCTTAAATGTGTCTTGTAATATCACACATTTGGATACCTTGTTTGATGTTATTGTTTAAACAGATTGCAGTTGACTCAGTTGACTCAGTTGACTTAACAAACTCTGGTTTGATAACTCTATTGTTTAAACATATTGACACATATGATATTGTTCACATTTTTCAGTGCTGCAGCCTGTATTTTGTTTGTGATGGACTTGTTAAGGGGAGAGATCCTTCCTTTGGAAATCGAAATGTGTCCGTCCTTCCTTTAATGTGTCTTGTAATATCGCACATTTTGGATATCGGAGGCCTCAATATTGTTTAAACATAAACAATATTGACACGGAGGCCTCACGTATGTTTAAACAATATTGACACGGAGGCCTCACGTAAACACATTTAAACATATTGACACATATCTATGGAAAGCATAAACAATATTGACATGGAGGCCTCATATTGTTTAAAACACATATCTATGGAAAGCATAAACAATATTGACATGGAGGCCTCATATTGTTTAAAACACATATCTATGGAAAGCATAAACAATATTGACATGGAGGCCTCATATTGTTTAAACATTGACACGGAGGCCTCATGTAAACACATTTAAACATATTGACACATATCTATGGAAAGCATTTTCGATATCATTTTAATAGGAGGCCTCATATTGATACATGGAAAGCAAGAATTTTTTATTATCGCACATTCATAGGTTTCATTTATACCAATGCCATTGGTGAGAGGTTTTATGCTATTTACAAGACTTGCATGATTCTTGCATGATTGGTAGTTGCAGGTGGTTTATACTATTTACAAGACTTGCATCTCGCATAATTAGTGTTAGCGTTGGTTTTATGTCTATTTACAAGACCTGCATGATTGGTAGTTGCAAGTGCTTTTATATTAACATGAATTCTAGCTACCTTACTAACATGGAGTGGACATCTTACATGAATTCTAGCTACTTTACTAACATGGAGTGAACATCTTACATGAATTCTAGCTACTTTACTAACATGGAGTGGATATCTTAAATATCTTATTGTAAATTGGCAAATTGTTATTATTGTGTTATTATTTGTTTAGATATCTTATTGTAAATTGGCTCTTATGTAGATATTTTATTGTAAATTAGCAAACTGTCATTATTGTTTCGTTGGGAAGCAATACATGGAGTGAATATCTTATTGTAAATTGGCCCTTATGTACTTATCTACTTGTTAAGCTGTGTTTTATAGCATATATTTATTTCTTGACATGTTCCAAAATGGAAATAAAGTAAAAAATTTAAAAACCATTCAATTGACAATTGACACGTTCCAAATGGAAATAACGTAAAAAATTTAAAAACTATTCAATTGGGAGCTTTGATGGGACATTTTGATTTACTACAATGTTTCTTGACGCTCTAAATGGAAATAATGATATTGTGTTTGATGTTTCTAAAGGTTTAGATACATAATCTTAATTGATTAGCAAGATTTCTTATTGTTTATGAAATTCTTCTATGAAAAAGCAAAGTTAAATTTCACAATCATGAATCAATGCTTTCAACTCATATTTAACTCAATATATGGAAAAACAAAGTTAAATTTCATCATCAGCATTTAACTCAAGAAAGATGGCTTATTTTTGTCAATGCTTTCAACTCATATTTCACTCAATCTATAGAAAAACAAAGTTGAAATTCTTCTATGAAAAATCAATGCTTTCAACTCATATTTAACTCAATATATGGAAAAACAAAGTTAAATTTCATCATCTGCATTTAACTCAAGAAAGAGGGCTTATTTTTGTCAATGCTTTCAACTCATATTTAACTCAATATATAAAAAAACAAAGTTGAACTTCTTTTATGAAAAAACAAAGTTAAATTTCACAATCATGAATCAGTAAAAAGAAAAGTTAAATTTCACAATCATGAATCAATGCTTTCAACTCATATTTAACTCAATATATGGAAAAACAAAGTTAAATTTCATCATCCTCATTTAACTCAAAAAAGAGGGCTTCTTTTTGTCACTTTCAACTCATATTTAACTCCATATATAGAAAAACAAAGTTAAATTTAAATTTCATCATCTACATTTAATAACTCAAGAAAGAGAGGGCTTCTTTTTGTCTTCCATTTTCATGAAAACAAAATATCCATGCAAGTTTCTTTTTGTCGTCCTTTTTCATGAAAACAAAGAAGGCATAAAGATAGATGCAAGTTTCTTTTTGTCTTCCTTTTTCATGAAAACAAAGGAGGCATAAAGATGGATGCAAGTTTTTTTTTTTTTCATGAAAACAAAGGAGGCATAAAGATAGATGCTTATAGAAACTAGAAAATTTAATTTAAAATATATATATTTTTTTTATTTGTTTACATAATAGAACACATAAAAAAAATTTTATAAATCATCAATTTTACATTTTTTTGTTACGGAACACATTATATATAAAGTTTGGAAATTAATTTTTTTAAAAAAATAATAATAATATAATAATAATAATTATATATAAATTTATAAATTTAAATATTATAACTATTTATGAAATATATATTCATAAATAATATATGTTTTCATTTTCTAAATAATAAAACAAACATAATTTTTTAACATAAAATTACTATAAAACAATCCTAATATTAAAATACAAAAGATGACTCTATTGTAAAATATATAATAGATTTATATAAATAAATTACTCTACAACTATATAAATAAAATGACTCAATTTTATTATATAAATAAAATGACTCTATACAAAATGCATCATGTTTTATATTTTACTACAAATATATAAATCAAATGACTATACAAAATGCATTATGTTTTATGTTTTACTACAAATAATGTGAAATTTCAAATTTTTAATGAGAAATTTAGTAGTAATAAATAATATATCTTTTCTTTTTTGATAGGTAAGCACTTATGAGGGATTTGAACCAGTGACCTATTTCAAAGAGTATAATATATCTTTTCATTAAAACCAATCATCTTATAAATACAAATATATAAATAATCTCTTTTTTCTTTTAATAATATAAAATAAACTCTTTATAATAATAATATTAATAATCTATTTTTTTTTTTTTAAATAATATTAAAATAAACTTTAATATAATAATAATTATAATTTTTATGAGAGAGATTTTGTTGAAACATCATTCATTATGCCATTCAAACCATCGCACCACCAAATGCAATTCATCTTCAAGACAAATTGAAGAACCAGATCAAGTTAAAATTGTACATTATATTATTAGACTTAAATTGAAAAAGAAATAAAAGAAATAAAAGTGTTCATATATTATTAAACTTAAATTGAAAAAGAAATAAAATTGTTCATTATTATATTATAATAATTAGACTGAAATTGATGTAGAACTATAAAAAAATGATATTTCTAATTATTCAAAATTATAAAAATTGACATTTTCTAATTTTCAAGTGAGATAAAAATTAAATTTTTACATATATGCATACTGAACATTACATTTTTTACACATACGTTGTATATGCCAGAAGACTTTTGAAATGTAAAACAATCACCCATTCACAATAAAATTCGTATTAAGTCCACATCCTCCATTTTAAGTTGATGTTTTCATAGTAAGTCCCCAGATCTCGTGATCATTTTTACGTTAAGTGCAATTATATTTTAATTCCGTGGCTTTTTTGCTACAGCAATGCGGCGAAAAACAGGGGAGATCAACAGACAGACAGCAATGCGGCGGAAACATCAACAGATATATAGTGCGGATAACTTTTTGTCTTATCATCCGGGAAATTATCAGCCGATAAGATATACACGATAAGCTATCATATTATTAGTTATGATATAATACGCTATTACACGATAAGCTATCAGCTAATAAGTTATCACACAAGAAGCTGTCATATTAGAAGTTATCAGCTAATACGCTCTCACAGCTAAGTTATAAGCTATTACACGATAAGCCTTCAGATTGTTAGTTATCAAATGATAAGCTATGACGCGAAAAGCTATCAGCAATAAGCTATCACACGATAAACTGATAAGCAATCAGCAAATAAGCTATCACGAATTAAACTATCAGATTTTTAGTTATCAAATGAGAAGCTATCACGCTATAAGCTATCATCAAGCCGATAAGCTATACACGATAATCTGATAAGCTCTCACACGATAAGCTATACGCGATAAGCTATCGGCAAATGAGCTATACGCAAGAAGCTATCACACGAGAAGCTATCACACGATAAGCTATCAAACAACAAGTTATCAGCTAATAAGATATCACAGATGAGCTATCAGATTAGAACTATCACACGATAAGCTATAAGATATTAGCTATCATGGGATAAGCTATCACATGATAAGTTTCAGCTAATAAGCTATCACACGATATGTTATCAGCTTATAAGATATCACACGATAAGATATCAGACGATAAGCTACATATTATAAGTTGTTGACTGATCGGTTATTGCCAGATAAGTTATAACCCGATAAGTCACCCACAGATACGTTATAGACTGAGATGTTCTCTGCCAATAATTTATCGGCAGATGCGGACGTCGCGTTATATTACAACGAGGTTGGGAGCCGATCACTTGTGCTCTATCGACCCGGCGAATCCGAGGGCCCTGATACTTATCGCACATCGGCCATTCGATCTTTGCCACCTAGCAGGTTGGCGATTGGTTCTAAGCCACTTGGCAGCCACGTGTTAGCCATATCTACACCACCTAGCAGGTCGGCGATTGGTTCTGAGCCACTGACACTTATCGCACATCGGCCATTCGATCTGTGCCACCTGGCATGTCGGCGATTGGTTCTGAGCCACTTGGCAGCCCCGTGTTAGCCGTATCTGCACCACCTAGCAGGTCGGCGATTGGTTCTGAGCCACTTGGCAGCCCCGTGTTAGCCATATCTGCACCACGTAGCCACAAGATCTTGGCCATGAGATCTGGGCCACTGGATCTGTGCCGCTTGGCATCCTGATCAACTTAACAGCCCCTGGTTAGGGAGATCTGTGCGGTACGGCGTGGACATTGTATCTCTGCCGCTTCGCAAGCATTTGACCATCATATATGAGCCCTTGGATCTGCGTAGGTTGGCAGGGCCTGGCAGCTATCTCAGCCATTGGATCTGCACCACTAAGTGCCCTTGCCTCCTTCGATCCTGGGTGGCTTCATTTCAAGCCGTACTGTCGGGCTCAATGGCGGACAGCTGACGCATGGCCCTTTTGCTGATGGCCGTTAAACTATCCATAGTCGGGCCGAAACCCACTACAACAGGCCCCTAGAAACGATATCTTGGTGGGGTAGGCAGATTCTATCTCACTGTTATATAAGTTATTTTGTGTAGCTCCTGCGCAGCCTTATCTTGGTGGGGTAGACAGATTCTATCTCACTGTTATATAAGTTATTTTGTGTAGCTCCTGCGCAGCCTTCAGTTAGGGGGCAACAAACGTGTGGGAATATGCAGGAATATTAACAATTTATTTGACACCCCAATTCCTATTTCTTTTTGGGGAGCCCCCACTAACGAAAGCCACTCGTGCACAAAAAGGGAGTTAGGGTTACTCCTAAGTAGAGGAGCCCACCACTTGCAGTGATCTAGCCACAAAGATCTTGGCCATTGGATCGGCACTTAAGAGGGCCTTAGTTGCTGGATCTTTACCACTTCGCAAAGAAGGGCCTAGCCACTAGATCTCGACCATTGGATCAATGCCACTTGTTCCATCCAGTTTGTCATGTGGCCAGCCCTGGCCAACAAATCTCAGCGCATCTGTGCCACTTAAGAGGGCCCTCGCTGTTAGATCTATACCACTTGGCAAGGGCCTAGCCACTAGATCTTGGCCATTGGATCAGTGCCACTTTTCATCCATCAAGCACCCAATCCCACAGAGCTAAACAACACACTTGTCATCCATCATAACTCAGAGGGACCTAGGCAGGCCACTTGTCATCCATCGTGTGCAAAAGATCGGAGGGACCTTGGCAAGCCACTTGACAACCATCGAGTGCTTGAATCGGAGGTACCTTGGTAGGGCACTTGTAATCCATCGAACGCCCAGATCAAAGGGACCGTACCTTGGTAGGGCACTTGTAATCCATCGAATGCCCAGATCAAAGGGATCGTACCTTGGTAGGGCACTTGTAATCCATCGAACGCCCAGATCAAAGGGACCTCGGCAAGCCACTTGTCATCCATCGAGCAACGGGACCTAAACCTGCCACTTGTCATCCATCAAGCAACGAGACCTAAACCTGCCACTTGTCCTCCATTAGAGCCCAGATCAACATGCCCTCAACCCACCACTTATCATCCATCTAGAGCCCAAATCCTAGGGCCCCCATCCCACCACTTATCATTCAAGAGAGGCCAAATCTGAGGGCCATGAGCACGCCACTTGTCATCCATCAAGCACCAAATCTGAGGGCCTTGGACAGACCACTTGTTCAGCATCGAGCACACAGATCTGAGGGCACTGGGCATGGCACTTGTCCACCATCAAGTGCCCAAATTCAAGGGTGTTGAACAAGCCACTTGTTGCCCAGTTAACAGACAGATCCGAAAGCATTAAGCAGGCCACTTGTCACCCATTGATCTGACAAATCAGAGGGCCCTAATCAAAGGGACCTAGGCAAGCCACTTATCATCCATCGAGACTTGAACAAGCCATTTGTCATTAATTGAGCACGAAGATTAGAGGGACCTAGGTAAGCTACTTGCCACTCATCTAGTGCCCTGATTGGAGGGATTTGAGCCCGTCACTTGTCATACATCTAGAGCCCAAATTTTGAGGGGACTCAACTCGCCACTTTTCATCAGCGCACCACTTCTCACCAAGAGGGGCCATAGCCTGCCACTTGTCATCCAACAGAGTTCAGATCCAAGGGCCCTAAGCCCGACACTTGTCATCCATCGAATGCCCAAATTCAAGGGCCCTAAGCCCGACACTTGTCATCCATCAAGCACCCAAATTCAAGGGCCTTGGGCATGCCACTTGTCACACATCCAACACACAAATAAGAGGGGCATGCGCCTGCCAAGTGTTGCCCATCGAGAGCCCAAATCCAAAAGACTTGAGCTTGCCACTTGTCAACTATAGAGGGCCAAAATCGAAGGAGCCTGGGTAGGCCACTTATCGCCCATCCAACGTCCAGATCCAAGGGCCTTGAACCAATCACTTTGTCGCCCACCCAACATCCAGATTTGAGGATCTGAGCAAGCCACTTGTCACCCATCTAATGTCCAGATGGGAGGGCCTTGAACCAACCACTTGTTGCCCACCCAATGCCCAGATCTAAGGACTTGGGGAAGCCACTTGTCCACCATCGAGTGCCCAAATCCAAGGGCATTAACCAGGGTGTAGCTATTTGAAATACCCATTCATCATTAAGTCAATTCCAATTTGTATTTCTAATATAACTTTCAAAAACAACGCAGTGAAGGGGGATTTCAATTTAGAAAGTGGAACACAGATGAGATTTCAAGCTTGCCTCCTAATAGGCAGTGTTGAAGTACCGATATGGCACCTCTTTAGCCTCCTTGTACTCTTCCATCGCCTTATGTGATGAGTAGGCAAATTTTATATCCAGGCCCAAGTATGGAACAATATAGATCATGTCCTAACGCCCAACAACTAGACAACTTCCCTCCAACGAAGCCATACCTGGGAGGAACAACTCCAAGCATGGTAGTGGTGTCCAAAACCGGATCCTAAGGAAAGCCTTCAGTGCCTTGGCAATGGCTTCGACTAGCTACCATCTGCTTCCACAGGAAAGCCTTCAATACCTTGGCCATGGCCTCGAGATTAGCAACAAATCTCCAGAACGATTCAAGACTTAACTTGATCTCTCTCTTGATCTCTCTCTTAGGGTCCATGCGAGGTTTTTAACAACGTTGGAAGCCATTGCTTTCGAGCTTGAAAAGTCCAATTTTCTTGCAAGTAAGATCAAACCCTCAATTAAATCATGAATAATTTGAATTTCGATTAGATTATAAGATTAGAGGTCCCATGCAACACTATAATATGCAAATCTGCAAGCAATAATAAAGATAGATTGCAACAAACAATAGTATACAGTAAACAATAGCCACATTTCCTTCGCTCGTTTGCGACCATCTAAAAGCTTGACATTTGATAGAAAAAATCAGACCGATTAAAGAAAACTAGCCATACCTTGAAGGAAAAGGTGCTACAAACTAGAGTCAGAGAGCATCAAGTTTTCGTAAGTAGACGGATAGATTTATATTGTTCTTTCAAAGGCTTAAAGAAAACTATGATTGAATTGCACGTTGGAATGGACTTTATAATGCTCCAAAGTAAGAAGTGATGTTCCTTGTTCCTTTTAGGTGTATAAGTTATATGGTAGATAAGTGAGGTTCCTTTTCGACAGATAATTTATAGGCAGATGAGTAAGTTTCCTTTTCGACAGAGAAGTGATGTTCCTTTTCAGTGGATGAGTTATCATGTTGATAAATTATTGTGCAGATAAGTAATGTTCCTTTTCAATAAACAAGTTATTGTGTTGAGAAGTTATTGAGTAGATAAGTAATGTTCCTTTTCGCCGAATAAGTTATCAAAGGATAAGTGAGGTTCCTTTTCGGCAGATAAGTTATTTGTAAGGATAAGTTTCAGTGATAAGTTATTGGCAGATAAGTAATGTTCCTTTTCAATAAACAAGTTATTGTGTTGAGAAGTTATTGAGTAGATAAGTAATGTTCCTTTTCGATGAATAAGTTACCAAAGGATAAGTGAGGTTCCTTTTCGGTGAATAAGTTATCGAGAGATAAGTTAGTAGGTGAATAAATGAGGTTCCTTTTTAGTGGATAAGTTATTGGAAGATAAATAATGTTCCTTTTGGATGGATAGATTATTTGTTAAGGATAAGTTTAAGCGATAAGTTATTGGATAAGGCACCTCACTTATATGCTAGATAACTTATCAGTCAAAAGGGAACATCACTTAACCACCTAATAACTTACGCATTGTATAAATTAGACATTGAAAAATACAACCGTAGATTTGTGGACCCTGATCCCTCCACTTGTCATCCAACAATCAACGAAACCCAAGAGCCCTGAGCCCACCACTTTTGACCCATCAAAAGGTCAAAGTTGAGGGCGTTGAACCCGCCACCTTCCAACACATCAGAGAGCCCTAAGCAGACCACTTTTTGCACATGCAACAACCTGATTCAAGGAACCTGCACTCACCACTTATCATCCATTGAGCACCCATATACAAGGGACTTGAGCCTGCTACTTATCTTCCATCCAAAGCCTAAATCCTAGGGCCTTGAGACTGCCACTCGTCACCCATCCATTAGGAGAATTTTGAGGTCTAAAATGTGCTTCCTAAGAAAATTATAAAATAATAATGGAAATAATAAAATAAGATTAGATTACATCATCAAATTTTAGAGGGAAAAAAGAAAAAACTATTTTTTCAACTTGTATTTTCAACTTATCTCCTTATGCATTTACTCAAATTTTGAGAGGAAACACTCGTTGGATCCAAAATTTGATTCTTCATCAAAGAGTATGCAATATGGGCACTCCTTGAATGATGAATTAAATTTTGCATCCAACAAATACTCTGGCTCGAAATTTGAGTAAAAACTTAGGGAGATAAGTTGAAAATACGAGTTGAAAATATAGTTTTATTATTTTTTTATCTTTTTACTTTTTTACTCCCCCACTCGATGGTTGTGGGAGCACCACTTGTTGCCCATGCAATGCCCAAATCCAAGGGCCCTTAACATGCCACTTGTTTCCCATGCAACACCCATATCCAAGGGCCACTTGTCATCCATTGGGCACCCAGATCTGACAGACTTGGGCAAGCCATTTGTCATCCATCAAGGCCACTTCTATAGAGCACCCAAATTAGAGGGACCTAGGTAGGCCACTTGTCATTCACTAAGCACCAAGATTGAAGGGGCTTGGGCAAGCCACTTGTCACAACATCCAATGGCCTAATCGAAGGGACTTGAGCCTACCACCTATCCTCCATGGGAGCACAGATCAGAGGTCCCTCAACCTGCCACTTGTCATCCATCTAGAGCACAGATTTGAGAGCCCTCAATGAGATCCAATATATGAAGGACCTGGACAGACCACTTGTCAACCATTGAGAACCTAGATCAAAGGGACCTAAGCGGGCCACTTGTCATTCATCGAGTGCACAGATCGGAGGGCGCTGAGTAGGCCACTTATCATTAATCGAGCTCCTAGAATAGAGGGTCTTGGGTAGGCCACTTGTCACACATCTATTAGCATGATCGAAGGGACCTAAGTCTGCCACTTGTCCTCCATCGAGAACCCATATCGGAGGGACCTCAACCCGCCACTTGTCATCCAAGAGAACCTAAATCTGAGGTCCTTGAGCCCACCACTTGTCATCCATCAAGCACAAGGACTTGGGAGGCCACTTGTCACACATCCAACGACCTGAACGGAGAGGTGTGACCCGACGACTTGTTGCCCATCCAATGAGTAAATCCAATGGCCTTAATCTTGCCTCCTCTCAGCCATCCAATGGCTAGATTTGAGGGCCTTGAGCTCGCCAATTGTTGCCCATCTAGCACCCAGCTCCAAGTGCACTGAACCCACCACTTGTCACCCATCCAATGCCCAGATCCAAGGGCCATAAGCCCGCTAGTTGTCACCCATCTAGTGGTCCAGATCTACGGGCCCTAGGCAGGCCAATTTTTGCCCATGAGCAACCATATCAACGAATTGGCAACAAATCAATTCTACCACTTGGAAACAACTCAATAGCACCATTTTGCAGTGGATCATGGAACCACTTGGCAGCATAGCATGGCACCACTTGGCAACATATCATGGAGCCACTTGGTGGCATATCATAGCGCCACAACATGGCACCACTTAGCAACAACTAGGAAACACTTGGCATTTGGTATTGCCAGCATTTGGTATTAGACGCTGACACCAATTGTCACCAGCTCTACTACAACACTTGGCATCCAAAACATAGGACCACTTGGCATCAGATACGACACCACTTGGCATCAAATTTGACCCCATTTCCAAGCAAGATATCGTGACACTTGGAACTAGATAATCAAACCATTTGGCATCAGAGTATGGGGTCAAATCAAACAACACCACTGATGAGCCATTACCACAACACTTGCATCACAAAATGGTGCCACTTGGCACATTTCTAGGCTTGGTTTTCTTCTCATTTCAATATTTGTATTTTCTTGCCTTTCTTATGTTGCTTAGGTCGCCTCGCAAAATCGCTTGAACAAAACCTAAGAATAATACCAACTTACCGATATCTATTAACATACGTCAGGGTTGAGCAAGTAACGCCCATCTGTTCGACCAACTTACCCGTACATATACACAGGGTATTGGAGCTATGCACTTGTCTTGGATAACGATTCCTAAGAATTTCCACATCTTCCATAGTAACAATAGGGGCTTCGCCCATCCTTGCCTAGGTGAGGTACATTGTGAGGTACATAGGACCTTAGTACAATATAAGTTCTGCCAAACCATTTAGTTCCTTACCACACATGGATATCCATCCCACAATATATAGGTCTTTGCTCCCTTCTCAAACATGCACAGATGTGATTCTTGGTCATAAAAAAGTGTTGAATCAACTTAATCAATCAAATAATTGCCACGGGCCTCTCTATTCATTATGGTACAGAAGCATGCAAAATTTGTGTTCTAGAATGAAATATAGCAGCCAATATCGTGCCAGAATGTACCGCCACAGCTCGAGGATAGTATAGCCTTAAAAAATGCATTTTTGTTATTTACAATGTGAATCACTAAGCACAATGATGGACTTGGTGCAGGATTGTTCTATAGCATGCATGGCATTTTCTATCCTCCTCATTTCTTTTGTTTACTCTACCCCATCTTCTTACAAGCAAATCAAGTATGTCACAAAGCCTCACATTGATCATAAACCCAAAAGAGGTCCAAAATCTGAAGCCTCTCACAACCTAAGAGGACACTAACCATCTTAACACTTGAAATACCAAGATAGTGCCATGATTGTTTTTTTAACTTACAAGTTAAAAAGACGGTCGAGACATAAGATAGGATGTGAGAAAAAGCCTAACATGAGCTCTACCCTTCTTATTAGCAATCACCCAGTTCCTGAGCACTTGATGCTCCATCTCATCAAAAGGAACACTTGTATGTCCCAAACCTGATGAGCAATAAATTGCTTCATCTTAAGGGGGAATTAAATTCTATATCATAATGAGTGAGCTTTGATCCTTGCGTTATGCACCAAAATACAAAGCATTATAAAAAGAAATAAATTCCCACTAGAGCCTTTATTTCTTTTTGGCGAAAAAAGAGGGTCGTGCAGGTAACTCATGCATCCACAATTCTTACCTCTGTTACATCTATACACTCAGGATGTGGATTCCCACTCACTAATCCCACTTGACCATGCCACTTGGCCATGAAATTTATCCCCTCCATTGCCACTTACTTACGCCAACACCTATTGATTGAAGGATTAACCCTCGAAATGTCGCCTCCCTTGGGTGCTGGAAGCACCTAATAGGCTTGACTACTTAGCCACCCTACAAAAGTGGGGAACACCATTACAATACTTGCTCTAGTTAGATATTTGAAGGTGATCACAGTTTGAAGTATGAACATGCCCTTAACACTTAAGCATAGTCCACTTAGATGCATTTATGATCTTAGTTTCTAATGAATGGTTGCTTTCGATTGAGTTTGAGTTGGTTTTCCTAGGTGGTCCAGAGCAGCGGAGGCCTTTGAGGTCACCATACTCCACATGATGAGGCCATACATCACTCTCCAGAGAGCATGATGACTTTGCAGATGTAGCGTTACCCCCTTTTGGAAGAGCATTTGGCCCTTCGATGAATTGAGCAGTTGATATACATTCTAGAGCACCCCTAAGAGCTAGAACACTAGGTTTCTCTTGCCTAGCATAAAATATTCTTGATGATACCAATGGACCCAACAAACCCCCAAGTTGGCCTTAACACCACTTGATGGGCACGCCATAATCCAAGGCCCATATGAGGATGATCATTTTTTGGATGATTGAGGAGGGCTTGTTGCACCTAATGGATCACTAACAATGGAGAGAGGATGAACCACATTGCTCACTTGACATCCATGGAGATGATATGTGGCACCTATAGTTGTATTTTGGACCCTAGGAGTTGCCTTGATGCATGATTTGGATATTTTCCTTAAATGGAGGATGATCATGATGCTTGAAGACATTTTTGAGTCATGCATTTGCCTTGATAGAGCATTTGGAGCCCTAAAATGGTATGCCATCATCACTTTTTGACGTCTACAGATTACGTGTGTGGGTTTGTCTTGGCATATTCATGTTGTAAAGCTAGTGCATTGGCTTGTTACCCAATTTTAATTTTGGTCTACACAAAAATCAAACTTAGGGGCTTTTAGTTAGAAATTAGAAGAGGTGGACCTCATATAAATAGAGGATCACCTCTCTCATTTTGTTCAACATCACTTGTGGAAAACTCAACCTCTCTTAGAGAACCAGGTCTAGCTATTTGTACTTCACTACTTTGTGAAGTTGTGATATTTTGCGGATTTTTGGCTATTGGGGACTAGTCTTGTTGTGGAGACGTAATTTTGGGATAAAGTTCTATTCTTGGATATTTTGTGAGTACTTTTTGTTGAATATCTTTCATGATTTTTGCATATAATGAATATTGCTAAGGCTTATACATTCCATGCTTTAATTTTGTGTTCTTGAACTTCCTTAGAAAACATCGCAGAGATCTTATCTTCAGTAAAATTTATCCCCTCATAAAGTGATAGTTAGGATTAGTAAGTGAAAACCTAGTTTCCACCCCCTCCCCACTCCCTTCAAGGATTTGATATTTCCATGGTCAAAAACCCTTAGACTCCATCACGCAAGTAGCTAGAAGGCACTAGCATCCATTTTGGTGATTAAAACTCTCAAAAAAAAATTCTCTCCTAAAATTTTGCCCCTTCAAGAGAATCTTCTAGGGTTAGGGTTTCAAGCCGAATTCAACTAGGGCTTGGACGTTGAGCTAGTTTGACATTATTGCACCTTGTTGAGCCTTAAAACATCAAAATCTAGCAATTTGCATGATTGAATATGCTTCCCTATGGTTGACATCTTCTACCCTTAGCAATTCTAAGGCTTGAAAATCCTAATTTTGCATTAAGGCTTCAACTTAGGGGCATTTGAAGCTTACGTTTCCCTTATTGTTGATCATGCCTTTCCAGCAAACCTTTTCCTTCTTCTAGTTTTCTTAATTGTGTCATTGTTGAATCATACATTGAAAAAACTAGGCTACAAGTTTCTCTTTATAGGCCTCTTTAAAAGTAGGTTATTCCTTATCACAAAGAATTGAGTAATGTTCTTATCTTGAGTACCTTGATTAAGCCTATTGAAGTTTCACCTTTGACCCTTTGGCCTAGAATACGATTTAGGTAACATATATTGGGAAGCTTCCCGTGTTGTGAAATTCCACTAAAGAGCAAGAGGTAGAGAGTTGAGGTGACAGTGGCATCCACCTCATTGTTGTGTCTTAGTCTAGCTTTTTGTCTTGCGAGGCATATCACAAGAGACGATAGATTTTGAGGCAACATTTCTAGCATCGTTGTCAAGGAGGATTTGAGTCAACCTCCTCATTATCTGAAGATTGAGCTTCACTTTCCTTTGAAGAGAATATTCTGACAACATAGATTTTTTTCTGCCAACTCCATTGGAAGAACAAATCCCTAGTTCTTCATTGAGCTTCAAAGTTTCAATGTTTGTAGGGTGAAGCAAGCATCCCTTAAGGCATTTTAGTTGTTATGCAAGAATCAAGGTAGTGGCTCCTTGAAATTTGCATGAGATGAACCCTGCTTTGGATGTCAAGGCTATTCCTTAATATCTAAATCGTTGAGATACAAATTATACGATAAATGTTCCAAAATTTGATGGTCAACCTTCTTCAACAATTGGTCACATAACAAAATTCATCAAATATGCCTTAAAGGCCAATATGGTTCATGAGGATGCTCGCATGAGGTTATTCATTAAGTCTTTTGAGATTGATCAACATGAATAGGTTAAATATTCCTATGGACCTAGAAGCATTTCCTCTATTAAGGTATTTATTTAAAGGTTTCTTACGTATAGGGGCCAAGGTTTTAAAAGTTGTGAAAATGTCCTTCAAGATTTTGCTATAGCCATCCAAAAGAAGTGTCTTCTTCATCTCTCTAAAGATGTAAACACCGATGAAGACGATCATTGTCATCCAAAACAAAACATCACCCCTGATTATCAAGAAAATCTTGATCACCTTGTCGATGATGGGTATCAGGGTTGTGAGAGAATACCTTGAGCAAGAGGAAGGATCCCTTTTGGATCATTAAGATTAATATATAGAAAATGATCTTGAAGATGTTCCAAGAGAGCACTCTGATGTTAATGAGGAAAGTCTCATTCAGAATTATATATTGTTACATGAAAACGAGGCAGGCTCCATATGTTTCATGGATATTGAGTATGGTGATACATATTGTGAAGCATTGATGATCCCATAAATTCCTTAGAAATTAACATTGGTGACTTTTTGCATATCGAAGAGGGGAAGTGGCATATTAGTAAGCCATCATTTTGACAAGGATCCAATCTAGGATATTAATGATGATGTTAACAATAATTGTGTCTTGTTTGGTGTTCCATATAATGATCAAGAGGATATGATTATTAAGTTGTTTGAGCCATATTCACTTCCTCCCAATATCACCTCTCAGTGATATTCAGATTTTATAGGTGATATACATGATGAGTCAACTTTGGTTTCCCCTTTCGAACATGATTTTCCTAAAAAAAAACATGTTTGTTGAGACCTTGCCCCTCAGTCATCCCCCACCTCATACCCTTGATACCATCTCCATTCTTCAAGGTTCAATTGTCATTGGTTCATTAGGACTTGGCACTCTCTTATCCACATTCTTCAGTAGGGTTGGAAAACATTGCCTTGGAGGTTGAAGCAACAAAAAGAATGTAAACGAATAATATGGCCACAATAAAAGAAAAAAATCAAAATGCAAAAGATGGCCAAGGCATAAGTTACCATGTGGGAAAAATCCTAGCATGAGCTCTACCCTCCTCTTTAGCCAATAGCCAGTTCCTGAGCACTTGATGCTCCATCCCATTGATGAGCCCCAATTTTGGTACAATTTGGGCTCATTTTGGCCTATTTTACTTGCTCAAACCATTCATTTTTATTTGCTTATGCATGCATTTCTTAGTTTATTCATGTTGTTTATAGGAAGAAGGTTAGACACTTTATCTACGTGACTAATGCATTATGATTCCAGGTTTTGGCATTAAAAAGGGAGCAAGAGACAACGAAAAAGGGGATAAGGAGACAATGAGGTGGCACCGCTGATTTTGTGGAGAGATGTCCACGGTCTTGGGACATTCCTCGTGATTCCCACCAAGAACTCCGAGCTCCAATCCATCTCCCTCCGAGCTCAAGAAGCAGCCAGCTGTCCTACATGAACAACAGTCATAAACTGTTCTACGAGAGCAGTAGTTATGACTGCCCTACAGGATCCGCAGTTAAACTCTAGTTGGACAACCGAGATCCTAAAATCAAGGGCACTCTGTGGCTCATCGTTTTTGTATAAATATGAAGGCCTTAGCCTTAGAGGGTTCTTGAAACTCTCGTATTATCGTTGTAATTTCAGAGCACAATTCAGTTTTGTTCCTTTTTGTAAGCCAATTCGGCATGACATCAGTTCATGAATAAAGAAGGCAGTTTGTGATCTATTTCTGAGTTTTCTTAGGAGACTATAGCTCTCAGGTTAGGGCCCAACCTGAGAGCCATAGATCCCCTCTGCTGTAGTGTTGTTTCCATTTCATTCCCAGCACTTTAAGTTTTCGTTTGCACATGCACTTCGAATTACAGTTTGATGATTTGGTTTTCTTATGAGTAGGATAGATTTGCTTATGGTGCAGTTGTTTCCACTTGCTTAGTGTAGCAGAGGATAGTTACCATCAATTGGAGCTCCAGCAAAACGGTTGTTAAGGCTCACTGCCATCTCTCTTGAAGATTGGGGTGCAGTCCATAACTAGCCACCAAAAACACGCATTACTTTACTTGATGATTGTTGCAATACAGTCACGGTTTTGATTAGATGCTTCCTTGTCATTCACACCTGCACACATACTTTCATCACAGCCTCATACATATTTCTCTTCACATTTTGGATTGTTGTTCATTGAATTCACGGCATGAGTAATTTAGGTTGATGTATTTTCGGTTTGGTGACAGTCATAATCATTTGTTTCATTTACACTCCTCTTTCTCGTTCCATTACCATTACCTCCATCTTGATCATGCATGCAAACATATCTCCTCGACCTTCACTTCGTTCTGTCCTCTCCCAAATTCTTTCACTCCTCACGTAACTTCATTTTCTAACCTTTCATTGCCATAACCCTTTACCTTCAACATACTCCCTACACCCATTTCCCATCTAATTCCTCTGTTTCTGAGCCATCACCTGCCTTATCCCTACCTCACATATCTCTTCCTACCATCCCATCACCCCTCCATCACTTCAACCCTTCACGGTAGGCCATCCTGTAGCAGTTTAGAGACATCCTGTAGGAACCTCTGAGTATCCTGTAGGATCCCCTGCAGACATCCTGTAGGAGGCCATTCACTCGGTTGCTGAGCTTCTGAATGTGGAAAACCTCTGTGGATGGACGCTAAGGGTCCATAGGGACCTCGCCTAGCCTCCCCAACCTGTTCCATGCTTTCCTTCCTTCTCCATCCCAGCTTTACAACGAAATCCTAATTAGCACACAACCACAATCATCCCATCCACTTAAAGGAAAAATAGAAAAACATGTCTTTTATGATGCAAGCAGTTTAGATCCATGCATTTTTACTTATCAGAGGTAACAACAGCATTGGTAGAAGTTTCCTTCACGTCATTTGCGTTATAGAGGCTAGACTAGTTAAATTAGGGTTTCCTAGGTTTACATGCTTTCAGTTCATTTTTGTCAAGTAGATTAGTCTTCTTTGAGCTAGCTTTCGTCCATCATTGATAAAGCTTCTTCTGTGAGCCCATTTAAGTTGGCTTGAGCCCTAGCGGACTTGTGCCAGCTGACCAAGTGACAGCTGCGACAAGAGCTAGTACTTGTGCATACAGCACCGTCACTTCCAAGTTTGTACGAACTACCGGGTTGATAAAACAAGAGACAGGAAGCCCCAAGAGTTGTAGCATCATTGCTACAATACTGGAGCTCACCATCTTTTTGGCGCCATTGCCGAGGAAGCGTCAGAGTATTAGTAATTGTTGCTTTTCTTCTAAATTCTTTCTCTCACTTTCTGCTAAGTAGTTTGCTTCATTTCCAT